>CAUYQV010172870.1:0-66445 GCA_963574575.1 Galagoides demidoff | reverse complement strand
TATTTGTACAAATTGGGGTACTTATGTCCTACTAATTAACATAGCCTTCACCTCGTTTACCCAATTACAGTGTTAAGACATTTGTGTTCTATACCTGATAGATCCAACTTGTATTTGCAATATGCTCCATAGGTGTGGTCCCCTACTAACCCTCCCTGTACTGACACACCCGCCTCCCTTCCTCTCCCACTCCCCTTCCCTCCTTTATCCTAGGCTATAGTTGTGATTCATCTTTCATATGAAAGTGTGAGTGATTGTAAATTGGTTTCATAGTAGTACTGAGACCATGGGATATTTTTTTTCATTCCTAAAATGCTTTACTAAGAAGAATATTTTCCAGCTCCATCCATGTAAACATAAAATAGGTAAGGTCTCCATTTTTAAAAATGCTGCATAGTATTCCATGGTATACATATGCCATAATTTATTAATCCATTCATGGGTTGATGGGCTCTTGGGATTCTTCCATGATTTGGCAATTATGAATTGAGCTGCAATGAACAATCTGGTGCAAGTATCTTTGTTGCCAAATGATTTTTGGTCTTTTGGATATACACCTAAAAGAGAAATTGCAGGATCAAATGGCAGGTCTACATTTAGATCCCTGAGTGTTCTCCAAACTTCCTTCCAAAAGCAAGGTACTAGCTTGCATTCCCACCAGCAGTGCAGAAGTGTTCCCTTTTCTCCATGTTCATGCCAACATCTGTAGTTTTAGGATTTTGTGATGTAGGCTACTCTTACTGGAGTGAGATGGTATCTCAGAATGGTTTTGGTTTGCAATTCTCTGATGATTAAAGATGATGAGCATTTTTTCATGTGTCTGTAGACCATGCACCTATCTTCTTCAGGGAAGCTTCTGTTCATGTCTCTTGCCCACAATGAGATGGGATCACTTGTGGTTTTTTTAAGCAATTAGTTTGAGTTCTCTGTGAATTCTGGTTATTAGACCTTTGTCGGAAATATAACTTGTAAATATCCTCTCCCATTCTGAGGGCTGTCTATTTGCTTTACTTAGTGTATTCTTGGTAGTGCAGAAGCTTTTTAATTTGATCAGATCACAGTAATATATTTTTAATGTTGCTTCAATTGCTGGGGTGTCCTCTTCATAAAGTATTCTCCCAGGCCAATTTTTTCAAGCATTTCCCCTGCACTCTCTCTAAGAATTTTTATTGTTTCATGTCTTAAGTTTGAGTCCTTTAACCAGTGAGAATCAATTTTTGTTAGAAGAGAAAGGTTTGGGTCCAATTTCAGTTTTCTACAGGTCACCAGCCAATTCACCCAGCACCATTTGTTGAATAGGGAATCTTTCCCCCAATTTATATTTTTATTAGGCTTATCAAAAATCAAACAATGATGAGTGTCTGGCTTCACCTCTTGGTCTTCAATTCTGTTCCATACATCTGCCTCTCTATTTTTGTGCCAGTACCATGCTGTTTTGATAACTATTGATTTATAGTATAGTCTGAAGTCTGGAAGTGCAATTCCTCCTGATTTGTTTTTATTTCTGAGTAATGTCTTGGCTATTTGAGGTTTTATCTCTTTCCATATAAAACGAAGTACTAATTTTTCAGGGTCCTTAAAGTATGACAGAGGTGCTTTAATAGGGATTGTATTAAATCTGTAGATTGCTTTAGGTAGTATTGACATTTTAACAATGTTGATTCTTTCCAGCCATGAGTATGGTATATTTTTCCATTTGTTAACATCTTCAGCTATTTCTTTTCTCAGGGTTTCATAGTTCGCTTTATAGAGATCTTTCATGTCCTTAGTTAGATACACTCCCAGATATTTCATCTTATTTGGCTCTAGTGTAGAGGGAATGGAGTCCTTGATTGTTTTTTCCCCTTGACTATTGTTGCTATATATAAAGGCTACAGATTTGTGAGTGTTAATTTTATAACCTGAGATGTTGATCACTTCTAGGATTTTTTTAGTTTTAGTTTTTTAGTTGATTCCCTAGGGTTTTCCAGATGTATAATATCTTCTGCAAAGAGTGACAGTTTGATCTCCTCTGGTACTACTTGGATCCCCTGGATTGCCTTCTCTTGCCTTATTATGGTGGTTAAAACTTCCACTACAATGTTAAAAAGCAGTGGAGACAGTGGACATCCTTGCCTGGTTACTGATCTCAGTGGAAATGATTTCAGTTTTACTCCATTCAATATAAAATTGGCTGTGGGTTTGTTGTAGATGGCCTCTATCAGTTTAAGAAATGTTCCTTCTATACCTATTTTCTTAAGCATTGTGATCAAGAAAGGATGCTGGATATTATCAAAAACTTATTCTGCATCAGTTGAGAAAATAATATGATCTTTCTTTTTTAATTTGTTTATGTGATGTATTGTATTTATGGATTTACATATTTTGAACCACCCTTGCGACCCTGGGATGAAACCCACCTGGTGGTTATGTATAATTTGTGTGATGTATTGTTGGATTCTGTTTCCTAGGATCTTATTGAATATTTTTGCATCAATATTCATTAGAGATAATATAATTTTCTTTTCTTGTTGGGTTTTTTCCTGGTTTGGGAATAAGGGTGATATTTACTTCATAGAATGTGTTGGGAAGTATCCTTCTTTTTCAATGTTTTAGAAAAGGTTAAGTAATATAGGTACTAGTTCCTCTTTAAAGTTTTGGTAGAATTCTGATGTGAAGCCATCTGGTCCCAGGTTTTTCTTTTTGGGGAGATTTCTTATAGTTGATGCTATTTCAGAACTTGTTAAAGGCTTGTTCAACATTTCCACTTTTTTTCTGGCTAAATCTAGGAAGGTGACATGTTTTGAAGTATTGATCTATTTCCTTTAGATTTTCATACTTCTGAGAATAGAGTTTTATGTAATATTCATTAAGGATTTGTTGAATTTCTGAGGAGTCTGTTGTTATTTGGCCTTTATCATTTCTGATAGATGAAATTAGGGATTTTAGCCTTCTGCTTCTGGTTTTGTTAGCCAAAGGTTTATCTATTTTATTGACCTTGTCAAAAAACCAACTTTTTGATTTATTGATCTGTTGTATGATTCTTTTGTTTTCAATTTCATTTAATTCTGCTGTAATTTTAGTTATTTCTTTTCTTCTGTTGGGTTTAGGGTTGGAATGTTCTTCTTTTTCCAGTTGCTTGAGATGTTCCATTAAGTTGTTGACTTTCTCTCTTTCCATTCTTTTGAGGAAGGCTTGAAATGCTATTAAATGTCCCCTTAAGACTGCCTTTGTGGTATCCCAGAGGTTCTGATAATTCGTGTCTTCATTATTGTTTTGTTCCAAAAATTTGGTAATTTCCTTCTTAATGTCATCCATGACCCAGTTATCATTCAGCATGAGATTATTTAGTTTCCATGTTTTTGTATGAGTATGTGGATTTCTGTTGTTACTAAGTTCAGCTTTTATTCCATGATGGTCCGAGAAAATGCAAGGAATGATTTCTATTCTTTTAAATTTGCTGAGGTTAGACTTGTGACCTAAGAGGTGATCAATTTTGGAGGATGATCCATGGGCTGATGATAAGAATGTGTATTCAGTTTTGTTAGGATGAAATGTTTTGTAGATGTCTGTTAAATCCAATTGTTGAATGGTTAAGTTTAAGTCTAAAATTTCTTTGCTTAACTTCTTATTGGAGGATCTATCCAACACTGCCAAAGGGGTGTTAAAATCTCCATTATGGTGCTGGAGGAAATCACATTGCTCATGTCTGTTAGAGTCTCTTTCATAAATTGAGGCACATTGTGGTTGGGTGCATAAATGTTAATAATTGAAATCTCATCATGTTAAGTGTTACCCTTAACAAATATGAAGTGACCATCCTTATCTTTCCTTACTTTTGTTGGTTTCAAGCCTATTGTATCTGCAAATAGGATCGCAACACCTGCTTTTTCCTAATTTCCATTTGCCTGAATTATAGATAACCATCCCTTCTAAACATAGACTATCCCTGAGTCTATGTTTATCTTTTAAGGTAAGCTGAGATTGTTGAGTGCAGCAGATGTCTGGCCTGAGTTTTTGTATCCAGTCACCAACCTGTGCCTCTTTAGAGGACAATTTAAGCCATTCACATTAATTGAGAATATTGATAAGCCTGGTAGAATTTTAGGTATTGAGTTTTTTGAAAGTCCAGTGGACATTTTTAATTCTTTCACCACTGTGGAAGTTGTGTTTTGATCAAAACTTTCTGAGTGAGTTTACGTTCATGGTAGAGGACTGTGCTGGTCATTCTGGAGGATAGGTCTGAGAATATCATGGAGAGCTGGTTTAGTTATGCAAATTTCTTCAACATGTGAAAGTCATTAAAGTATTTAATTTCTTCATCATAAATGAAACTCAGTTTAGCTGTATAGAAGATCCTGGGTTGAAAGTTACTTTGTTTAAGGGGATTAAAGTTTGATGACCACCCTCTTCTAGCTTGAAAGATTTCATCAGCGAGATCTGCAGTCATTGTAATGTTCTTCCCTTTGTAAGGTTATAGTTTTCTTACATCTGGCTACTTTCAGAATTTTCTCCTTCATATTAACTTTAGCAAAGCTAATTATAATATGTCTATGAAACTTTTTATTTGGATTGAGTTGTGCTGGTATTCTGAAACTACTAACTGAATTTCAGAATCTCTTGGCATGTCTGAGAAGTTCTCTTTGATTATTTCGTGAAGTAGAGAATCTGTATCCTTCAAAGCACCCTCACTGCCTTTAGGAATTCTTGTAAGGTGAATATTAGATCTCTCTGAATTATCCCAGAGCTCTCTGAGAGAATGATCCATTTTTGCTCTCCACGTCTCTTCCTCTTTGAGCATTTTTGAGCATTCAAAAGCTTTGTCTTCAATGACAGAGCTCCTTTCTTTTGCCTGCTCCATTCTTTTACCGAGGGATTCTACTATATTTCTGAGATCTTTGAGGGCTGTAAGTTCTTGCCTCGATGTGTCAAAATCTTTGGTAATTTTGTCTTTGAATTCGTTGAATTTTTGAGACATCTTTTGAATTACTCCTTGAAATTCCAATTCCATCTTTATCTCCATTCTGTTGCTCTTATTTGCTATCCAAATTCTGAACTCGATTTTCTGACATCTCAGCCATTTGTTTATGAATGGGATCTTGTGCTGTGTCTGCCATATTGTTCCTTGGGGGAGTTGATCTACTCCGATTATTCATGTTGCCGGAGTTTTTCTGCTGATTCCACCTCATGTTTGTTTTTCACTGATTGGCTTGATGAACAGATAAGGTGAAATTGGATTGGGAGCTCCTGGAGTTGTGGTTAACTGCCCTTTGTCAAGGATCTGGGACTGGTGACTGCAGCTTTTTTTCCTACAGCTTTGAAAAGGATCCAAATAGTATTACTGTCTGAGGCTGAGGAAACCTGCTTGGTGTGGTGGGGTTAGGTGGCTCTGTCTTGTATTCAGCTGGTCCTTGTCCAATCCTAGTGGATCAGTGACTCTGGTTTGAAGTCTTAGCTGTGGAGAAATGCAAGCAACTAAGACATCCCACCCCCATGGACAACAACTGGAAGAGGAAAATCATCCCTTCCTGTTACCACACAACCAGGGTACCACCTGAAAGGGTTCTTGGGTCATTGGCCCAGGTTAGGAGTTCCAAACCATTTGACCCAGTCAGTATGAACTCTCAAGTGGGAGAGTTTGAAAGGTCTCCAGCAACTAGATGGCAGAGGTTTACTGGCTGCTCAAATTTGGTTTGCTCCAGTGCTCTGTGGAGTCAGAAAGGCCCACCTGGTAGCAGAGTTGGACAAGGGGGCTGTGTCTGTTTCTCCACTTTCCTCCTGTTTCTTGCCCAGTCACTGGTGAACCCACAGGGCTGAGGTCCTGCTCTCTCCAATAAGAAGATGTGCCAGGACTTTGCACCTGTCAGAGTGAAAGGAAGGTCAATGCCCCCTCAGTCTGGCCACTACCCTCTGCCATCAGTTGGCTGGAGGAGCTAAGCCCTGCCTGCCTTAGGTACTCAATAGCCACTAGGGAGTGTTCCACCTGAACTCAGTCTAATCCTGAGGATAATAAGTCAGCAAATGCCTTTGTCCCTCAGACACTGCACCTTTGCCCCAGCTGCTCTATAGTATCCCTATAGAGTGAGGTCTGGTTTCCTCTGGCAGTCCTCAGAGTTAGTGAGGTATCTCTCCAAGATAAGACCCCAGAGCATTTGCTCTATTGTTGATGAATCTTTGTGGGAAGCGACCCTGAGCAGCTACCAGGCAACTGCCACAGCCGGGAAGTTGGTTGTAGCAGCAGCTCCGGGAGCACAGGGCACATGGATCCAGCAGCAGGGAGGGGAACACTGCATACAGTTCTGACAGTGCAGAGGGCCTGGTGACTTCAGCAAGGAGAATGCTGGGCCCATGACTCTGGCAGGGCCAAGGGCAGCATGGAGGCTCCAATATGGCAGAGCACAGGGCATGTGGCTCTAGTAGGGAAGAGCATGTGGCTCTGGCTGTATGGGGTGTGGAACACTTGGTCTGGCAGGGCAGGGGGGCAATTCATGAGCCTCCTCCTTAGTCTCTGTAGGGGTTAGGCTTCTGGATCATCAGACAAGAGGTGGAAAGGTGGACTGGAAGTTCAGAATGGCAGAGAAAATGTTAGTTCAATTTTCCTGCCTGGCAAGACAGTGCTTAGGGTCACAGCAGAGTTCCTCTGGGGAAGTAGTCCCCACTTCCTCGCTGGTGGGGTGAGACAAGAGGTTGTCAGTTCACCACTCGCCTATAGAAAACCTATAGGAGCAAAGACAAAAAAACAAAAAACAAAAAACAAAACACACACACACACAAAAACCCACACAACTTTCTTGGGGAAGGGGATAGACACTTTTCCTTTGGGATGAATTTTGTATCTGCAGTTTGCTTTCTTGGAGTCACAGCTTGCCTCAGCAGAGGTGACCTATAGTTATCACTCTTATCTCTTGGCTCAGCTCCCAGTCTTCAGCTTAATTGGGTACTATCTGGACATTATCCTTGCCTCTGGATGGGAGCTTCTGTGGAAGGCTAGCTCCAGTCAGCCATTTTGCCCCTCCTCCTCCTGATTTCTTTTTTAGCTAGTTCATTATTGATTTATAGAAATGCTACTGATTTTGTCTGTTCATTTCCTTCAAACCAAAACATTCAAATTAAAATTTAGGTAAGTTTTAATTCTCTCCTTGTATTCTATGTGGACTACTTGTCTTACTGGAGATTTGAGTTATCCAGTGTTGGTCTAATCATACATTTGGCACTAAAAATGATATTGTAGAAGTCATTGTAACTTGATTATTTGCAGTGTCAGTGATCAGTCATTTTATATCTGTGAAGGTGACGTAGTATAGATGAACTTCTTTCCCTGAGTATTGGTAATGATCTCAACCTGTTCATCCTGGGAGACATCCTTTTAGGAATGGATGATGCGAGATCCGTGCCAACTGCAAGTCTCCATCTGCTGGCAAAGACTGATCTAATTCATTAGAGGAAGAGATAGACACCAGAACTGCTGCTGTATTCAATAACCTTATTTCAACATAAAAAATATGAAAAAATTCAAAGAACAATGTGATAAACCTGACAGTGGAATTTGTCTTCTCATACTCGTATATTTCCACATTATTAAATCACTTTAAGTGCTTTTAAATTTTATGTGTAATTACATTGCTTTTTGTCTTCTATATGAACTTTTCATCCAATGTTTTGTTTGTGAGACTAGTCTATGCTAATATGTGTAGCTCTAATTCTTCACCATTGTATAGAATTCCATTATTTGAATATAACCAAATTTACTGATTTTTTTCATTTTCTTCATGCTATATTATTAAAAGCTTTCATTTTTTCATTATTATAAACAATGTGCTATCATTATGAATGACAAGATCAATGGATTCAATTACATTAAAGTGAACACTGTATCAAAAATCTCTTAGGAAAGTAGCAAAGACAATCTACTTCATCTATTTTCAGTACATATAAACAAGAGAGGGTTAGTATTCAGGATGCATAAACAAGTCCAAAAAATCACTAGGAAGAAGGCAAACAATATAGAAATGATAACAAGTTATGAGACAATTTTACAGGAAAGCAGAAAACTAAACTTGAATGACTAATAAAATATTTAAAGATACTTCATCTCTGTAGAAATAAAAAAAATACAAATTCCACATTAAATATACCCATTACTCTATAAAAATGTAAAAAACATGACAAGCCCAATTGCTAGCAAAGATGTGGATTGATGAAAACCCTTTTATCTGGCTTGAGGAAGTTTACATTGGTACAAACATTTTGGAGAATAAATTACAATATCTAGTACAGTGAAAGATAAAAGTACCCCCTTGCATAAAGTACTGCTGAAAATAAATCCTAGAGAAATTCTTACCAAGGTATCAGGGAGATGTACACAAATGTTCTTTATGGTTTCTATCAATAAGCATTTTCCTGTTAGCATAATTTAGAGCATTCTGGCCATACTAATTCTAAATTAAAATGGCTTAGCTCTTCTTCATATTTAGTTCATCAGTGTGCATTAATATATAATGCATTTTGATGGCCAGCAAAAATACCTAATGATTCTAAGTCACTCATTCATTTTCTTTTACATTTAGGTGCTATGTTAGGTGCTGGGATGAATAGGGCATAGTAGCTACTGGATATTCATTTCAGTTACTCAAAATTTACTCAAATATTTCTATCTCTGCTCTTATAAACATCTCTGCTCCACAAGGCAAGTTTCAGCTTGGCAGGGAGTGTAACATTATCTGGATGAATCTACCCCAGTATCCTGTCATCTGTCTCTTGTCATGGCCACAGAGGATGGTAAACAATCACTAGGCGATGGTGATCAGTGATAAAGTTCTTGTCTGCCTATCTCCTGGGCTCTCATCTGTAAGGAAACATTAAAGACATCCATTTAGGCACTAGAAGGAAATGAATAAACAGATACAGAATGGCTTGTGAAATTACAAAGCAGAGGCAAAAATAATTTTTCTGAAGTTTTATTTTTCAGAGCTATTTCATTCTCAGCTTCTAAGATGCAGAGGAAATAAGAATAATAAAACAAGATTTTAAAAAAGAAGAGAGGAGGAAGCATTTCTGTGGGGTTCTTGGTGCATTGTCTAATGCATTACTCCTAAAGTATTTTAGAGCAAAACCAAATGTATTTCTTAAAGTTTTTTCCTTTAGGCTCGGCGCCTGTGGCTCAATTGGCTAAGGCACCAGCCACATACACCTAAGGTGGCAGGTTCGAATTCCTAGCCCGGGCCTGCCAAACAACAATGATGGCTGCAACCAAAAAAAAAAAAAAAAAAATGGCTGAGTGTTGTGGTGGGCGCTTGTGGTCCCAGCTACTTGGGAGGCCGAGGCAGGAGACTCACTTGAGCCCAGGAGTTGGAGGTTGCTATGAGCTGTGATGTCATGGCACTCTACCCAGGGGGATAGCTTGAGGCTCCGTCTCAAAAAAAAAAAAAAGTTTTTTCCTTTAAGTCCGAGGATATTTGTTTTCTGTTTATCAAATCAGGTATTCTATATAGTTGAGACAAACTAATTCTTCTATTTCACACATTCCCCAAATTGGTGAACACGTCTCTCTCAGTTGGTAGATGGGTTTTAATCTGATAAACTGCAGAGTTCATCGCATCAAACCTGCCAATAGCATGATGTTGCAGGAAAGCAATGTCTTAACTTCTATTGTTATTTATGGTCTGTTATTCTATTACTATTTATGAATAATTTTATGTGAATTTTTTTGAAAATAATAGAGTATAGGTAACATGAAAAAAGTTTCTGTTGTAATAAAATGATCTCTGTTTACATGTCCCAACAATGCACTTTGGGCTGTATGTTTTTTCCTGCTTTATGTAGAAGCAATGAGGTGCAGAGATATATTTTGCTTCTCTTTAATTTTATTCAAAGTAAATTGGTTAAACTTGGGGTATAGTCATTAGCAATCAAGGGGGAAATTCATGAATTTCACAGCAATAGTGCATGGCAGAGATGGTAAGGATCTTCTGTAGTGCAGTCCTTGAGATTTTAGTACTCAAGAGTCTTCAGTGACTGAAATAATGTAAAATTGGACTAAGCCCTTTGTTGTCAGCATGTATTAACTGCCTGATTCCTGCCCAACACCCAATATTCCCACAGTAGTTATCAATTGGGCATCCACTGTTTCTTTGTTAAGTAGAAGGAGATAGCTCTAGGGTCACAGAATAATCTCTAAGGTTTTAAGGGGATGAGTTTCGAGGGGCATGACAAACATTGATAGCTCAGGGCTAGGAATGTATGACACAACCCCATAGGTTGTATGCCTGACACACAACCCCAGAATCACCCTTTACATTGGGTCTTAAGTAATGACACCTCTGGCATACACATCTCCTGGGAAGACTGTTCCTGGAGTGGTTTAATGCAGAAGTGCTATGGTGGTTACTGTCCAATGACAATCTTCCCTTTCATTCCAGTAACAAACCCTGGTCCTGACCTGTCAGGATGGTCAGTCCAGAAGCACTGTGGATCAACCTAGGTTCATATTCAGTGCTCCAGCCTTCCCACCCACTTTCTGGCACTCACTGCTCTCTCCTCTAGAACAAAGTTTGGGGCCAGGAGCTGTGGCTCATGCATGTAATCCCAGCACTCTAGGAAGCTGAGGCTGGTATTTCACTTAAGCTCAGGAGTTTGAGACCAGCCTGAGCAAGAGCAAGACCCCATCTTTAAAAGAAATACCCAGGCCCTGTGGCAGGCACCTGCTACTTAGGAAGCTGAGGCAAGAGGATTGCTCAAGCCTAAGAGTTTGAGGTTGTTGTGAGCTATGATACCGTAGCACTCTACTGAGGGTGACAATGTCAGACTCTGTCTTAAAAAAAAAAAAAAAAAGAACAATGTTCACTATGAATTAATGCAATGAGTCTGAGGAAGGCTAATAAAGGACTGAATCTCTCATGGTGGAAACATAGGTCCTATAATGCATGTGGATAGTAATAACAATAGCATTAGCTAAGGCACTGGCCACTTATCAGTTAGTTACTTTGCTAGGCACAGTAGTTGGGTATCTTATTTAATTTTAACTACCTCCTTGCAAGAAAGTACAATTATCATTCCCATAAAGCAAGGAAGTTTCCCAGTGTTGACCAGCTAATAGGTAACAGAGATGGGAGTTGACCCAGGTGGTGCAACTCCAGGATCTGGGCTCCTAACGACTTTTCTGTAACACGGCCTTACAAATCTTGCGTAGTGCACACATGTGATCACTGTGCAGGTAACCATTTTCTGCATCCATATCTGAGGCTGGCCTCTCTTACCCTAACCCCTGAAAGAGAGAGAAAGTAGAGTTGAAGTTGTGTTCTACCTTTGGGTTAGGGTGGGGACTTGGAAAGGCCAGTGGGGTGGGAGCCAGATAAGCCAACACTGGGGGAGTCTCAGGTCAGGCTTGAATCAGGTGAGATGGATACCTGGGGGCAGCTAGAAACTGGATGAGGGTGGAGAATGAGGTCAGACCAGACTGGAAGGGGAGAGTAGCAGACCGGAACTGAAATGCTTAAGTCTCAAACAGGAATCAAGCAAGTCCAGAGCTGGGGGCAGTGGAGGCAAACTGAAACACAGTGAAGACTCAGTCTGCAGGACACCAGAGTGTTTGCAGCTGCCTGTCCTGAGAGCTGGCAGTCCTGGGATATTGGGGCCACCTTTACCAGCTTGTTTAATACTGTCTCATGGAAGCAAGGCATAATCCAAATCTTATTCTGATACCAAACACAAAAAATGGACAAAGACTCTGCCCAATCTTGCAAGGTCTACGGGCACATAGCTTCAGGGGTGGTTAGAGTTATCCATTATCAGCTACGCAGAGGGCATGATTTAGGGAATCCAAAAAAGGCACCATTAGCCCCAGCCCCCCAATTCTGTCCTAACTGCCTTTTATGGTATGTAAAATTTCACCATCAAAGATTCAGTTATTTGGATTAGAGCTCACATAAATGTCCATGGAAGATCAGATTCGAGAGCATTCATTTTCCATCAGTTTCTTAAAAGAGGATGAGGAAATGCGAAGAGCCCTCATGGAAGGACCCAGTGCTCTGAGTTCAGAGATCAGTCTAGACCTAAGGGACAGATTCTGTGTGTTAAGAAATGCTCAGTGGGAAGTGCCTGTGGCTCAAAGGAGGAGGGTACTGGTCCCATATGCCAAAGGTGGTGGGTTCAAACCCAGCCCCAGCCAAAAACTACAAAAAAAAAAAAATGCTTAGTAAGAACCAGGCTAGGTGGGCACAGCCATGCAAATTCATTTCAGCAGGAGGCAGAATGTGTTCACAGGAAACAATGAGCTGGGGAGTTACTAGGAATAAGAAGAGGAACAGAAAAGAGAGTAGCCTTTGAAGGTCCCAGCCCTTTGATTAAGCCCTTTGCAGTCATTGAGCTTTATCTTGCATTATTTTTCTCAATTACCTTTTTTCTTTCTTCTTTAGTACGTGAAATTCTTTTTTTTTTTTTTTTATTAAATGATAGCTGTGTACATTAATGCAATCATAGGGTACAGTGTGGTGTTTTCATATACAATTTGAAATATTTTCATCAAACTGGTTAACACAGCTTTTATGTCATTTTCTTAGTTATTGTGTTAAGATGTTTATATTCTACTCTTAGAAAGATTGACTTGAACCCTTGTAGGATAAACCATAGAAGTGATCCCTCCAATCACCCTCCCTCCACCCATCCACCCCTCTCCCCTCCCCATATTCTTAGGCTATAATTAGGTTATAGCTTTCATATGCAAGCTATAAATTAGTTTCATAATAGGGCTGTATACATTGGATACTTTTTCTTCCATTCTTGTGATACTTTGCTAAGAAGAACATTTTCTAGCTCCATCCATGTAAACATGAAGGACATTGTTGATCCATTCATGGATCGATGGGCAATTAGACTTCTTCCATGACCTGGCAATTATGAATTGGGCTGCAATAAACATTCTGATACAAATATTTTAGTTGTAATGTGGTTTTTGGTCTTCTGTATATATACCTAATAAAGGAATTGCAGGATCAAATGGCAGATCTATTTTTAGTTCTCTAAGTGTTCTTCAGACTTCTTTCCAAAAGGAACATATTAGTTTGCATTCCCACCAGCAGTGTAGAAGTGTTCCCCTTTCTCCACATCCACGCCAGCATCTCTGGTTTTGGGATTTTGTGATATGGGCTAATCTTAATGGAGTTAGGTGATATCTCAAAGTAGTTTTAATTTGCATTTCTCTGATGATTAAGGATGGTGAGCATTTTTTCATATATCTGTAGGCCATGTGCCTATCTTCTTTAGAGAAATTTCTCTTCAAGTTCCTTGCCTACCCTGAGATGAGATCACTTGTTCTCTTCTTGCTAATATGTTTGAGTTCTCTATGGATTCTGGTTATTAAAGCTTTGTCAGAGACATAACCTGCAAATATCTTCTCCCTTTCTGAGGGCTGTCTGCTTGCTTTACTTACTGTGTTCTTGGCTGTACAGAAGCTCTTTAGTTTGATCAGGTCCCAATAGTGTATTTTTGATGTTGCTTTAATTGCCTGGGGGGGGGGGTCCTCCTCATAAAATATTCACCCAGGCTGATTTCTTCAAGTGTTTTTCCTGAAATTCTTGTTTGTTGTTTTAGGTTAAACTCTGGTTCTTTCTCTGTGCACTTTGGCTGTGGCAATATCACTTCATTTAAGTAACTGGGTCTCAAAATTTCCCCGTAAAATGTCTTTGCCAATTTGGGGAGAATTAAAAAAGTCAAAACATCCTTTGGTAGTAATGCAGGAGTGTGCTGCAGCAAAAAACTCGAACGATGATATATTATGTCATCATTTCACCAAGTGCTAATTCAGCTTTGGATACTGTGTGCAAGGAATATCGGAAAATAATTCCAGTGGTGGTGATAAAAACCTGGGGCATTTTACACTTAACTATTAAACAGAGTTATAGATATTTAAGCAGAATATCAAACAAGAAAGCTAGCTGTATGCGTGAACAAGGACTTCAAGAAAACAAGTCACTCGGCAGACACCACGTGAGGTTCAATAATGAGAACATTCAGTAAATGCTCCCGCTGGGAGGAATGTTTTATTAATGCCGTGTCTTTAGTAGTTTCAGAAATGCCTGTAAAGAATGGCTCTTGAAGCAGTGCATGAAGTTGAGACGTACCAGAGAAAAGTGGAAATAGCTAGAGTGGGTTGTCTGTGGTCTTTTTTTGCAGGGGCCTGGTGGGATAAAGACGCTATGGGGTGCCAAATAGGGGACAGGGCTTGGACACTGGGAGTGGTGTTGCCTGTCCACTGATTCAGGGAAGGAGGAGCAGGGCTTTAGGTAAGGGGAGTTACAGGGGAAGGCAGGAGCTTGGTCATGACTGAAGGAGTCAGAGGAACTGGGGGTAGAATGTGTGTAGGGAGGGCCGTGAGATCTTGTCCAGGTCTTCAAAGAGGAGTTTCTTAAACAGCATGGCCTGAACACAGCACTCCATTTTGCCCTCTCTTGTTAAATAGATATTTATCCTATCATTAAATTAATATTTCACATGACAAATAGGGATTAAGAGGCTAAAACAAAAATTTACATAAACATTCCTCATCTTAAGAAATAACTGAATTTTGAGGTCCATTTGCAGAGCTAAGTGCCACCTTGAATGTTGTATTTACCACGGTCACTGGTGTTGTTTGTCACATTTCTATGGCACATGCAGGTGTCTATTACCTTTGGATAGTTCTTAATCAGGGAGCTTTCTGCAAAAGCTTGCTGACTTTTGCTCAACATTGTGTTTTTGAGAGGTAGCCATTTAACTGTTATCCTCCATGGAATAGATATTCCATAACTCTTTTTTCATCCTGCTACTGTTGCCACACCAAGGAGTCTGTCCATCCACCTGTCACCCAAGCCAATCCAAGGAGAAGGGAATGAGAGATCAGTTTCACTTTCATTTACAGAAAAGCCAGCAATTCCAGAGAACAGTCCAGAGAACAGTGAGGATATCTTCTCAAAGAGCTGTTCTCCCTTTCCTGTTTCCCTTGGTTACTTTTATTCTCACAGTAAAAGTAAACATTAGCAGTGTTATTACTCATCATGATATACATCAAACAGATTTTTCTTCATAGGTTACAAGGGTACCCAATATCCTCCTTTTTTAAAGAGGTTATATCTTCAAAGTATTCTTACTTTAGATTAAATTATAGGTACTCATTACTTTTCTAAGTGCATTATTAAGTGTACTTCATACACTGGGTCACTGATTGGCATCATGGTCTTTGGAGCACCCAGTCTTTTAACTTTCTCTATGACAGAAGGCCTTGTATGTAAATAAACAATTCTAGACAGTGGCACACAGGCTCATCCGGCCCCACCAGGGCTTGTCTAGCAGCACCCTGTATGTAATAGTTATTTAGGATCTCAGTGGCTGGCATCACTACTTATGGCTATACATGAGTTTTTCTAAGATAAATGCCTCATAATGGAAATTTGGGGCCATAGAATTCATATGTCAACAACTTTTCTAGATCATTGTGAGGGGGTGTGCTTATTAACTTATAGGATTTATTTATTTTAGACATTAACTCTTTATCCGTTATATATATAATAATCAGTTGTTTCTATTTTATTTTGTGATACCTGTCAATAATCAGACATTGTTCAATGTAGCTGAACTTACCAACCTTTCCTTTTAGATTCTTGTACCTCAAAGCATGAAGATGTTTTTCCAAGTTTTTTCCCTAAGTCTTAAACTTTTGATTTTCAAATTGTATACTTAGCCCTCAATCCATGTGGAATTTATTGTTGTGCAGGAAAAATTAGGTCCCATATATCATGTCTTACATGTATGACCAGTTGTCCAACACAGTTTTTGAAGAATTGATTCTTTTCCAACTGATCTGTGAGGGCAACCTATTTCTATGCATCAGTACATTTGTTACCAGCATTCAGATTCTCCACTATTTATTTACTTTTTTAAAATCCTAATTCCAGAACTACAAGGTATTATCTACTTTAGATTTTATAATAAATCTTGATATCAGAGATATTTTTGACATAAGGTTAAATTAAGCTGGTCTGGACAGTATTTAAACAAATAAGTAAATAAGGCACCAATTATACATGCATATTTTCCTTTGAATGTTTATTCTTATTTTGCATATTATATTTATTATTATTTTTCACTTTTTTCATATAAATTTTATGAGAGGGTTTTAAAATTTCTTCAAAAAGCCCTCTGTTGAAAGGTTTGGCAAAGTTCATAGTTGGAGAATACAGTTGCTTCTTTGGAAATAAAAAGATTATTAGGCATAAAGCAATAAGGAAAAACCACTATATATCTATTAGAATGGCTAAAATCTGAAATACTGACAACACCAAATGCTGGTGAGGATGTGAAACAACAGAAATGCTCATTCGTTATTGGTAGAAATGCAAAATGCTATAGCCACTTTGGAAGACAGTTTTCAGTCACTTACAAAAATACATAAGATATACTTTTACCACACAATCCAGTAATTGCACCCCTTGGAATTTACCCAAATGAGTTCAGAACTTATTTCCAACCAAAAAAATTTTATATAGGTGTTAATAGCAACTTTATTCCTTATTGTCAAAGCTTGGAAGTAACCAAGATGTCCCTTGGTAGGAGAATGGTTCATCCAGACAGTAGAATATTATTCCTCGATAAAAATAAGTGAGCTATCAAGTCCCCAAAGACTTGGAAGTGTTGAAAACCTTGAATTCAGGTTCCTGTATCTGATGTGAAGATAAAGCCAAATGCTATGACCCTGTCGCTTGGAGAGAGAGAGAAAGCTTTATTCAGTTTGGTCAAAGTGAGAATGGAGGAGAGCAGTCACTCAGATCTGTCTTGTTACAGAGAAGAGGCAGTGAGGTTCTACATGGGATTCAGGGAAGACTGTGTTTCTTTTAGTTTCAAATAACACCTTGAATAACCAGACTTCTAGACATCACTAAGTAGTTGCAACTTTTTCAAGGGCATTCATTCCTTCCACAAAAACAAAAACAAAAACAAAACTTCACAGATTATTCTGTGACCCTGGAGTTATCTCCTCCTACTTAACAAAGAAACAGTGATGCCCAGTTGATAACTGCTGTGGGAGCAATGGGTGTTGGGCAGGAAGCAGGCAGTTAATAAGTGCTGACAACAAAGGGATTAGTCCAATTTTACATTATTTCAGTCATTGAAGATGCTGTGGTACTAAATTCTTAAGGGCTGCATTACAGAAGATCCTTACAAGCATATGCTAAGAAGCCAATCTGAAAAGGATATAAGCTATGTGATTTTAACCACATGACATTCTGGGACAGGCAAAAATATGAAGTCATTAAAAAGAGCAGTCATTGCCAGTGTTTGGAGGGAGGATTGGAGGGATGAATTTTAGATAATGTTATTGGAGAACTAACTTTGAGAATGAGGCAATGAAATCGAACTAGATTGACTTAGATATCTCTGTCATTGGCTTCCATAGCACCTTGTTCTCACTCAAAATATGAGATTTATCTCATTGTAATTACAGTGTAATTTACCTGAGGAGGTATGCCCAGTTTTATTTACTGTTTTATCACCAGTGGTAATGGATAACCCAACACTTGGTTGGTGCTCAAAACATGTGTGTATTAATGTGTGACTCTAATAATCTAATATAATAATAATGGATTAATAAACTGTGGTATATGTATACCGTGGAGCACTATTCAGCTACAAAAATGATGGAGACTTTACATCTTTTGCATTTACCTGGATAGAATTGAAGAACATTATTTTCAGTAAAGTATCACAACAATGAAAAGTAAGTGTCCAATGTATGCAATACTAATATGAAACCAATAGATAAACAACTATGCCCCCACATGAGAAAAAAACAAAATAAAATTCAAGAAGGGGAGAAGGGAAAGGTGGGAAAGTGGAGAGGGGAGGAGGGAAGGGGATTGGTAAACTTTTACCTAATGGGCACAATGTAAAGGTGTACAGAACACCACCTGGGTGAAGGACTCAACTACAACTTGAACTTTACCTAAGAAATGAGAACAATGTAATCTAATCATTTGTATCCTCATATTAATCTGAAATTTAAGACAATAATTTAGAGAGGAGATGGGGAAATACTAAAAAAAAAAAAATCAAACAAACTGGTACTCATTTGCCATAAACAAATGGAATAAAAATGAAACAATAAAACCAAAACCTTAAATCACAGTGTATTTGCCACTATCATATTTTTTATTTAGAGACGAGGATTTGGCTTTCATGGGGTTCGCCTGCTACCACAGAGATAAATCTGCAATTAGAGGATGCTGCCATGATTTGTGAGGGTGCATTTTAGAAGGTGTCTAGGGTGGAGGCAAACATGCTTTTCTTCCTTAAAAAAATACCTTTAATAGAGCTAACTGGAGAAAAGTTAGCATTCATTACATTCAAAGGAAAGTAATGTGTATCAGGCTTTTAGAGGGAAACACCTGGGTGTATTTGGTGCTACCTTCACTTATATTTAAGTGTTGCTGGCCCAGCTTACTCTAACTCAGTGGTTCTCAACCTTCCTAATGCCGTGGCCCTTTAATATAGTTCCTGTGGGTCATGACCCACAGGTTGAGAACCACTGCTCTAACCTTTGCTGTAACCACTGCTCTAATCTAACATTGACTATTCTCTACCATGACTTTCAGTTTCTCCTACCCCCAGGATTTTTGGCATTTTTTTTTGATAGGCAATCTATTTTATTTTACTGAATAGAAATAGCACGAGTTATAAAATATACCTTTTTAAAAAAAATTTTATTGAATGGTGACTATGTACACTAATGCACTTCTGGGGTACAGTGTGGGGTTTTCGCATGCAATCCGAAATACTTCCATCAAACTGATCAACACAGCCTTCATGTCATTTTCTCAGTTATAGTTTTAAAACGTTCTGATTCACAATTTGAAGGAGGCTTTTTGCTTGAACTTGGTTCTCTTACTCTGAATGAAACCATTTTCTTCATAGTAGGATTCAGACATTCTTTCTGAGTTCATCATGCAGGATCCTGTGAGCCTCCTTGTTGACTTTAACCCATGTGCTCACTTTCTGATATTGAAAATGTGGCATCTCCTTTGAATCTGGAGTCTGTGGCCCTTGAAATGGGGAAGACAACAGCTTCTCAAGATGCCTGAGAATATTAGAGCATTAGGGATAAGTTGTCATTTCCACAGCACCAGGCACAAGGTGGATTTTTGGCTTTTCAAGTTCCCATCTCAGATCTAAGGTCTGCGTAAGTACTAAATACCTGAGAATGTGGGATTCAAAAAAATCCAAATTTTACATTATTTTATTAATCTTTCTCTCTTGATTATATCACCTCTGCTATACGATTCCTCCAGTTTATTTCTAATTTGCATGAAATTCATGCCTCTAACCATGTGGCTGGAATTCATGTTCAGCTAATATGATGGTATCAAGAAGGGAGGGGTTTTGGGGGGGGTTGTTTGTTTTCTTTGAGACAGAGTCTCACTATGTCACCCTCAGTAGAGTGCTGTGGTGTCACAGCTCACAGCAACCTCAAACTCTTGGGCTTATGTGATTCTCTTGCCTCAGCCTCCCAAGTAGCTGGGACTACAGGCACCCGCCACAACAACCAGCAATTTTTTTGTTGCAGTTGTCATTGTTGATTTTAGCTGGTCCTGGCTGGGTTCAAACTCACCAGCCTCAGTGTATGTGACCAGTGCCCTATCCACTGAGTTATGGACGCCTCCAAGAGGGGAGGTCTTTAAGAGGTGATTAGGCCATGAGGGCTCCTCCCTGTGAATGGGATTAAGGCCCTCAGAGGGAGGTCTCACGTGCTGTTCCTCTGCTTGCCTTTCTGCTATCTGAGGACACAAGGGTTGAGGTCATCCCTTAGTGCAGATAACAGATAATTACAAATTATTCAAAATAAATTTAAATAAATATGGTAGATTGTTTACTGTCCCTCCCTTCCTTCTTTTTCTTCTTTCCTTTGAACTTTTAATTCTTCTTTCTTTTCTTCCTTCTTCTTTCTGTATATATTTTTTTCACTGTTTGGTCACAGTCCTGCAGTGGAGGACTTGGTTTTGAAAGTGTTGATATCCTATTTCATTACTATGAAAGGCTAACTTAATTTTCTTAGCTATCATTCTAAAAGCTCACATCATATCTTTAGGATCTGAGCAGCCCAGAAAGATAATCATCAAAGCCATTAACTTATTAGATACCAGTCCTGAGACTGATAGAAATAATAATGGATGCAGTAGAAATTAATAAATAGCAAAATAAGAATTGTTGTCATATTTAAGCAGTATTATTATTATTAGAAATAGTAAACTTGACTCTGGAGCAGGGCAGCAGCTCAAGGCACATGTTCTTTGCTGTCAGATTGGTCACTTAAATGACCCTGAACCCTATGGGAAAAACCAGGTAAGCTTAGTGAGAGCCTGAGTCTTTCTCCAGAACTCCATTAACTGACCCTATTAGGATGTTTAATTGAGCACTTTGAAATCTTAGAGATCTTTGCACATGTGAGAACCAAGGAGGAATGTATTTATGCTTCGCCAAGGATCTGCATTTGCCCAAAAGATTTAAACATCCATAAATCCAATTGCCTTCTTGATGCCTCCCTTTGGCTTTCTTCAGTCAACAAGATGTGAGGTAACAACTTATGTACTAACTGCTGTTTTGTGCACTGGGGATACAGCACGAACCAGACAGACAAAGCTCCTGCCTCACAGAGCTTACATAATAGTCAGGTCTAAAGCATTCCCAACATGGCCAGACGGACCTGCTGACTTCTCTCTCCCCGTGCACATACTACCAGCATCGTCTCCACTCCCCCGATGTGGCCCAACCATCCTTCTCATCTCAGCATCTTCAGCATCAACCCAGGTGCTCAGGTCAACCACCTGTGTGTCATCTTTGATTTTCCCTCTTTCTCTAAATCTCCAACATATTCAGCAAGCCCATCTGCTCTGCTTACAAATCACATCATGAATTTGCCCACTCCTCGGCTAAGCCAGGCTAGAGCCTGCCACCCGCCACTCGCTCCAGTCCTGCTCCTGCTTCATGCTGATGTACCCTGTAATCCATTCTCCACCCAGCAGCATCTGAATCAAAAACCCAAAATGACAAGACTCTGAATGATTTTGCTGCAGCACAGACCTTCACACTGTTCCCTGGACACACCAAGCTGGTTTTCTCCACACAGCTTCCGGAGTTGCTATTCCCCCACACAAGACCCTCTTGTCCTGGGTCATACTTCAGCAGCTGCCTTCTCTTGATTATATCCTAGCTCCAAAGTCAGGGAAGGCATTGATTTGTTTGTCTTATTTTTTTTAATCTCCTGACTAGAAACTTATCTGACTTGTTCTTTGCTATATCTTTGGTTCTTTGCAAAGTGACAACTATCTGGGAGATGCTCAGTAAATTAATATTTCATGAATAATGCTAATTGACATACACAATTATTTACTGAGATAGGAGCTAGTAGAAATACAAAGAAAAGCAAGGCATGGTCCTTTGTTCAAAGAATTTCCAACCTAGTTCAAGACATATAAGACAATCCAGGTGCGGTGCCCACCCCTGTAATCCTAACCCTCTGGGAGGCCAAGGCAAGTGGATTGCTTGAGCTCAGGAGTTCGAGATCAGCCTGAGCAAGAGTGAGAACCCACCTCTGCTAAAAATATAAAAAAACTAGCCAAGCATGGTGGCAGGTCTCTGTAGTCCCAGTGACTCAGGAGGTTGAGGCAAGAGGATTGCCTGAACAAGAATCTCAGATTGCTGTGAGCTATGATGCCCCAGCATTCTTGCCAGAGTGACAGTGTTTTAAAAAAAAAAAGACATATAAGACATAAAATATTGAACAAATATACACATGGAAGAAAAAAGCAATGCCAAGCATTAACTAATGTGTGAGAAGAAATGTAGGTTAATGGAAAGAGAACTATTCACCATTAAGTCTGGGTATGAGTCGGGGTTCATACCACTTAATATAGTACCCTGGGCACTACCTGCTCTGGGTTACTCATCTACAAAATGGAGTAATTTTATCCAGTTTCAGCTTCATATTTCTCTTCTATAAAATGGGACAATTTTATTGACTTCTGATGGTTATGGAGACATTTAAGATAATGTATATAAAATGAGAACAGGATAGGTTCTCAGTAAATGGTAACCAGTGTGATTCGTGCCTAGGGAGAGACACAGACTGTGCATGCCAAAGGCTTCAGAGCCCTGCAAGTTGGGAAGACTTTGCCAGACACAGTTAAGAACTTTAGCATTGATGATGTTTTGAAGAAATGTTATGGACTCACATCATTCACCAAATGTAGGGGTCCCTCCCTTGCAGCTTCTTGCCCAGCTTTTATAAAAATTTAAAAAATGGACTTAGCTCCATTTCAACAAGCCTGTTAAGATGATGGAGCTCAATTTGTTTTAAAATTCTTTCTTAAACCAAACTGAAATCTTCCTCCTTATAAATTGTACCTGTCATTCCCCAGAGGAATAATACAAATTATGTCTTCCTTTGGTTTGATTCTCTTGAGTCTGGATAGTCCCATAGTTTTAAAACTTATATCATTTTTTCATATGTAAAATGTAGGCTCCCTAATCTTTTCTGAAAGGTTGCCTTCTTGCAGTTGACTTATTCTCCGGCTCTTAATGCCTGCTAAAGTGATGACTTTTTTCCATCAGGTATATCTGATTATTTGCCCAGCTTGTGGTCAGCTAAGGCCCCTAGGCTTTTAGCCTACAAACAGCAATCGAGCTTATCTGTTCTCTGTGCATAGTTTGTTGTGTTTGCTGTTTTCTTTCATGAGTATAATATTTTATACTTAAGTCTAATAAATTTTAATTTGGGCCCTTTAAGCCAATCAAAATAATGTTGAATTTTAATTCAGCCATGTATTGAATTAACTGCCACTCCTGATTTTTTTGTGTTCAGGTTTTGTAAATGTGTATCATGTACTATATTTATTCAAATTCAAATGTCAGATCAAATAGGAATGAATAGCCTTATAGCACATCACCAGACATTGTTTATCGACTGGGCTTGAACCATTAATCCCCACTTTACAAAATATTTTTTTAAGCTAAATGTGATTCTGCTGACTCTACAGTCATCAACAAATGTTTCTCCATTTTGTCTTTAAGATAACTTGAGATACTCTGTGAAGTCACCTCCTAAAATTATGAAGCATAGTTGTATCCAAGTCAAATTACCCTATAAAAGGAAATAAAAAAATATAATTTGACAATTAACAACTTGATGTCATTTTCTTTCCATTTCTTTATGTGATGATGATGATGATGATGATGAAAAAATTAGTGATGGAGCTACTGTGAGTTCTGTGCCTCCCCCTGGTACTGTGTCAAACACTTTATATACCTAATCTCATTTAGTTTTCACACAAACCTAAAAGGAATCATAGTTTTATCTTACAAATTAAAAAACTGAAATTGAGAAAGGCTACATCATTTGCCCAGTATCACATGGCTAGAAAGTGTCTAAGCCCAGACGAAAGTCAGGTTTCTATGACCCCAAAGCCCAAAGTCTCTGTTATGTTGCTGTACATCTAATATTGCATCTAGTTGCAGAATAAATACTTCTCATGGGAAATGCCACAATTAAAGAAATGAAGGAGCACTGGGAGAGATGGCTCATGCCTGTAATCATAGCATTTTGGGAGGTTGCAGTGGGAGAAATGCTTGAGGCCAGGAGTTCAAGACTAGCCTGAGCAACATAGTAAGGGTCATCTCTACAAAAAACAAAAAACAAAAGAATAGCCAGGTGTGGTGGTGCACACCTGTAACGTTCACCACCATAGCTACTGGGGAGGCTGAGGCAGGTGGATCATCTGAGCCCAGGAATTCAAGGTTGCAGTGAGCTATGATCATGCCGCCACTGCACTCTATAAATCCAGCCTGAGTGATAGAGCAAAACTCTGTTTCTAAAAATACATTCATACATAAATGAAATGGAGAGATAAAATGCTGGTTTGTTTGAGGGATTTTAGAAGTAAGCAGGTGGGACCAGAGCACATCTCCTAGCATGAGTTCTCTGGGGTGTATTTATTCTGTGGAAAAACTGTGCTCTGGGGGCTGAAACATAAGCTACAAGTTGGGCAAACAATGATAAGTTGTTATTTTCTTTTCACTGCAGTACTTTTCATGTTATTTACTGTTATTGTACTGGGGACTCTCCCAATACTTGTGTATTGAGGGCCTGGGGGCTCAGTGCCTATTACAGAGCATGCTTTAGGAAACTATAGTTGAGGAAGAAGGGTTTCTGGGCCTTAATACCACAGCTTCCCGTAGTGGCTTGGCCGCAGAGCCTTCAAGAGCCAGAGAAGTGTCAGGGAAAGGATGAGGATTCAGTGCAGATCAAGGCAGGACAGCTGCAGGGATGAGGTCTGGGTCTCTTCTGTCCTGGCCCATGGGCCTGGCTACATGGACTTACAAGGTGAGGTCCTAATCCCATGATTAGATTCCATAAGCCTCACTTGAACACAAGTTTCATTCCTTTTCATCACACCTCATACTTTAAAAGTTATGCAGACACCAAAATTGTGTGTAAATCATTAGGGCAGAAAACGCGCAGGACTGACCCTGGACAAAAATGCAGCCAAGAAGTTTGTTGACATTTCAGCCACCACACTCCTATTTCTATTCTCTAACCCTCCCTTCCCCTTTCCCTACATACCCACAGCTACCATGAGGCCCCACGTTCCTTAAACCACACCTCTCTCATTCCCCCAGTACCCCCAGTCATGTTAAAGGGGTCTTATCTTGTTATAAGTCATTTTGAAATTTATAAAATATTTTCTCCAGTGTAAAGTAAAATTGTCTTATATTTGTCATATTTGGGTCAATTAAATATATAAATGCAACAAATATTCCCTAGAAGTGGAGAGAATAAAAATCTATATATTTATAGTCCTTTAATACTTTCTAAGATGTTCTCTATTGCTATATAAAATATGTTTTCTTAATTTTCAGCTTCAGAGACCAACACCCAATCTTGGAGGAAAATTTTAAAGTATACTTAAATTTAACTCATGTGCCCATTTATATGTGTGTACCATGCCTGCACACACACAAAGCTCTCTACATGCATTATCACATTTAACCCTTATCCAGTCATTCTGGCTGTGGCTCTCAGATTCCAACCTGTCATACTGACTCCACCTCCTGGTGCCTCCCCTGTATCTCTGCTGCCTTCCCTGTATCTCTGCTGCCTTTCACCCCTGCTGCCTGCATAGCTTTTGATAGATACTCCTATAGAGGCTTTTTCTAAAAATTGCTCTGCAAGGACAGTGCCTGTGTCTCAAAGAAATAGGGCACTGGCCCCATATGCCAGAGGTGGCAGGTTCAAACCCAGCCCCAGCCAAAAAAAAAAGTTGCTTTGCAGAGCCCCAGTTTCTTCTTCTTTTTTTTAATTTCAGGTTAATGCAATGGTACAAACAACCCAGTCACAATATTTGAATTTGTTAGGTAGAGTCTATCTTGTCGTTGTGTCCCTCACGCAAAAGATGTGCCAGGCACCCCTATATTGTGCCCTTGAATAGGAGCACGGCAGTCCCTCCCGCTCCTCCTCTCTCCTTCCTTCCTCATTCCTCCTCCTCCCAAGCTGAATTTAATTGATCAATTCAATTGATCGGTGGGTGTGAATTAGATCGGCTACTGGCTTCATATTAGTATTGAGTACATTAGAACCAGTTTCTTAACATGTGCAGAAGGAAAGGGAAAAAACATTCAGGGTCCAGTAGGTTTCAAAATCACCTTTGTAGTTCTTTTCTCCCTTGTTTATAAATATTCCCAATATGCATTAGCATACTGAAGGCTCCAGGAGCCCAGCAACAAAGAGACTTTCAATTCATCAGCATTTCTCAAATCTATTCAACATGGAGCTTTATTTTCCTGATCTTTCTCCAGTTTTGCAGAACAAAGAGCTCTTGAAAACTACCACGGGGGTGGGGGTGGGGGGATATTAAGGAACAAAAGATGCACGTGTGAAATATTTATATTAGCCAAGAGTTGACATATATTCCAGACTCCCCCTACCACCCATAGGCCTCCAGGCCCCTAAAGGCTGGACAGTTCCTGGGTGAGTTGAAATGAATGGTCAAGAGCATATGCTTTGATTCAGACACACAATCCTGACCCTGTTACATATTAGTAGGGGGTTTAGCCAAATTACTTTACTTCTCTGAGCCTATTTCCTCATCTATAGAAGAGAACTAAGAGTAGTTTCCTCCTAGGTTGTTGTAAAGGTTTAGTAAGATAATGAATCCTTATCTCAGGATAGTGCCTGGCCCATAGTAGGTGATCAACAAATATTAATTGCTATTTCTATCTTTCTACTATTATCTTCATCATTATTGTCATCTTGTGAGGCAACATCCAGTTGCACATGCAGGTTTTAGGGTGAAAGTAAAGTACTATATTTAAATGGATGCCTGCAGGTAGGAACCTGCAGCTCATGTACTTGAATGGGGCTGCAGATACGTTTTTGGAATAGAAGCTTTAAGAATCAAGCTTGGGTAACATCCATTGTCATGGCAGATAATAAAGGAATCCACGCCAGGCAGTGGCTCACACCTGTAATCCTAGCACTTTGGGAGGCCCAGGAAGAAACATCATTTGAATCCAAGGGTTCAAAACCAGCCAGGGCAATAGTAAGACTCTGTCTCTACAAAGAAAATAGAAAAATTTACCGGCATGGTGGCACATGCCTGTAATACCAGCTATTCAGGATGCTGAGGCAGGAGGATCCCTTGAGCCCAGGAGTTGGAGGCTATAGTAAGCTATGATAACACCATTGGATGCCAGCCTGAGCAATAGAGCAAGATCCTTTCACCAAAATGAAAAAAAAAAAAATCCAGTGAAAAGGAGAATGTGGGCATCACCAAAGAATCAGGCACTGTGGGTGATGAAAGACCAATGATTAAGAATTTAAAAAATGAGTATCACGTTATCCTCAGCCAAGGAAGTTAAGCAGGGCACTAAGAGTTCATTCAGAATGGCGAACAGAATAGTATGACACGGCGCTGCACTCTTATCCCCTAAACTGGGTGCCCCTAAAGTGTTGCACCCTGGGTGGACATTTACAGAAGAAATTCTGTAGACCTGAGCAGAAGGGACATACACCCCACTGCAACAAACAAACAAAAGCATGTTTTACAATAGCAGTTTTAAAAACTTGGACTATTTCACCTAGATGGGAGATTTCTAAGATGGTCAGGATAGGTACATTTCAGTTTTTGAAGGGTTGCCATGAAGTTGAGTTATTCTTTGTGTCTTTAACAGGCAGAACTAGGTCCAGTATTTCATCTGGGCCTTAGAATAGGCTGCCTTCTGAGGTCGTGAGCTGCTTGCAACTGGAGAAATTCTGCACAGAGCCTGGCTGGCTGGTTGCAGAGCTGGGAAGAAGCTTCTTGGTTTTGATTGAGAGCTTGACCTAGATCAAACCAAGTCCATCCCACTACTTATTTTTTTTTTTTTACACATCCTGTGAGCTAAAAATGGTTTTTACATTTTTAAACAATTTTTTTAAAAAATCAAAAGAAGAATAATATTTTGTGATAGGTGAAAATTGCATGAAACTCAGATTTCAGTATCCATTAATAAAATTTTATTGTCACACAACCACGCTTATTTGTTTGTGTATTGCCTATGGCTGCTTTTATGCTACAATGGTAGGGTTGAGTAGTTGCAGCAAAGATGAAACAGCTCAAGAAGCTGAAATATTTATCATCTGGCCCTTTACAGAAATAGTTTACCAACTGCTGATCAAGATCTTCCAGTGGTCTTTTTTCAATTGTAAGATTCAGTGAGGGAGAAAAGTTTTTGCCTGAGATTTGGGTGAGAGGTCAGGGATCTCTTGGAGACAGAGGACAACACAGTGGTCTGCAGGGATGGGACACTAGGGTGCAATGGTGAGAAAATGTAGATATGGGGTTAGGGAATGCCTGTTGGAGAAGACAGACAGCAGCAAAGCCAGAATGATGCTTGTCAGACCAACACACACAGAGAAGGTGTTTTGGGGGGCAGACTTCGTGTAAGTTTGTGGCAAAAAGAAGACATAACAGCTTTTCCTGTGCTTGATGAACCCAGCGGTACTCTTAGTATCTGCTTTATTTTACAGCACAGTTAAATATATCTGTTGTCATATCTCTCAGCAAGAGGGGATTTTCTGAATGTTCTTGTTTATAAATGTGCAGAAAATTTTTGCACAGAGAGTCATGCTTTTGTTGGCAAAAGAAAGTGAGCACTTGCTGATTTTCTGGCAATCCTAATGAAAATACTGAAGTGTATTTATACTCTGGGGGCCAAAACGAATTTCAAAATGACAGTGCTCAGATACATAACCAGCCCAGCTTTCCTCTACTGCCTCCACTGGGTTTAACAACTTTGTCAAATCCCTTCCTCTAAAATCCACTTCTGCAAGTAAATTGAAGCTAATTCTTTCTCTCTACTGTCCTATAAACACACGGCGGCTTCCCTGCTGGGCATACAACAGCTTGGTCACCAACCAATGGATGAGATAAGCAGGCTAAAAGTGGCATGAAATTGGCTTTTTAAAAAAGCTGAGGTTTTTTAAATTGCATTTTACAGTGATTTCTTTATTAACACCTCGTAATAGCCAAAAAAATGTTTGCTTCACAAGGTTTTAAAGTTAAAGCTATTCCAGTGGAACTTCAAGCTAGAGAGAAACTTAGTTACTGTTCTTATCCAAACAAGCAAGACACCTATGAGCTAGTCAATCCAAATGACTTTGTTATCTGTGCCAATGAAAGAACCGGATATTCTGCTAAGAAAAATCCACCCAGAACTAAATATCCTACTTTGGCTAATAGTTTTGCCATCCTTTTCTTGGGGAATTATGTGACAACTGTTAATCATACAGCTACATTCATTTGATTTTTACATTCATTTTTTGTCCCTGTGGCAATACAAAGAGGAATCTCTGCTTTTCTTTTTTTTTTTTAATTTCCAGTTAATGTGGGGGGACATACAACTAGGCTACACGGTTTGCTTTGTAACATTTAAGTCTGAGTTGTAGGTGGGTCCTTCACCCAGGAAGTGTGCACACCTGCACGCCTGCAACTTGGATTTTAACCTTACATAAGCAAACTGTGTAACCTAATCTTGCTTTTAATTACTTAGCAGCCCCTTACTGCTGACCAAGTGGTGTGTGGGCATTTCACCCACATCCAAAGCTTGTCCCTTTGTAGTCGTTCCTCCCTGGACCTCTAGCCTCTGGGAACCACTTTTCTGATTTCCCTCTATCCTTCTGCCTTTCCTGGATGTAGTATAAATTAAATCTTACCATAAGTAGTCATTTGGGACTGGCTTTTTGCATTTAGCATGTTGCATTGGCACTTCATCAGTGTTATTGCACATATCAATAATTTTGTAGTAGTATTGCACTGTATGGATCTAGCATAGTTTATTTATCCATTTACCAGTTGAGGGATATTTGAATTATTTGCAGCTTTATTTGTAATTATGAATTAAGCCACTGAGAGCATTCTCAAGCAGGTAAATATCTCTTGAATAAATACTACAATCTGTTTGCAAAGTGTTATACAAAGCAGCTGCATCATTTGGCATTCACAACAACACGAGAGTTCCCAGTAGCCCCACTTCCTCACCAGCACTTTTTGTTGCAAATATCGTTTCTTCATTTGTAAATGGGAAAGTGGCCCCGCCCTACTACTCTCTCAGAACCATCGGGAAGGTAGAAATAAAATTGAAACAGCATAGCAGAAGTGCTTTGTGAACTGTTCAGTGCTATACCCGAGTAAGAAACGCAGTTGCTTCTGATGGTAACAAGCATGCCCACACATATGGAAAGTGTGTTTCCCACATAAGCTAGATGTTTCATTTCGTTCCCCTACGTCTTGGCAAAGTGAGTTATGACAAGTCTAAAACAGCAAGAAAGTTTAGCCTTGGATGCATTCTGGAGTTTGTTTTGGCTCTAGTTTTTGAACTTTTCACAGAAACAGATAAATGACCAAGATGTAAATCATCAAGTGTGATTCAGTTTTGTAAGGAAAAATGACCCCATGTGATGGAAGTCTGCAGGAATGAAGTCAGCCCAACAGACAGTGTGACGTGTTGTGGGAGAAATAAGTGCAGGCCTGACCAGGCAGTGTCCCCAGGGTGAGGCAGTGAGCATGACTGTGCAGCAGTGGAGAGGCTGGCTGTCTAAAGTACCCACCGGGGAGAGGGTGCCAGGGTGAGGAACCGGACAAGGACAAATTTCAACATTTTTCAAATTTAAAAATTATTTTATCTCCTGTTAGAAACTAAAAGGGATGATAAACAAGCAAGCCAAAGTTATCTCCTTAACCTCAGAATGAACTAATGTTTAGTGTGTTGTAAAGGTGGCAATATCTATGGGTACATGTGTATAAGCAGTTTTGTGTGAGGGCATTCAAGCAACTGACACCCCAGTAGCAACAAGCACACCTAATTCTCAGATCTTGGTTTCTAATACCATTCTCCAATGAAAAGAGCCAGAGTTCCTGTGAGAAATGACTGATTTTAGGACTAAGGCAAAAAGCATATAATATGACCCTGAGCTTCTTTCCATGCCATGCCAGACAGTAAGGGGTGCTCAAGCAGAAACCCGGTGATGGGACACATCAGAGAGACAGAGGAGCTGACTGAAGGAGCTCCCTGTGGCCAGAGCTAGAACAATTAGAGCAACAAAATAAAGAAATGGTATATATATTTTTTATTTCAGATTAATGTGCAGATACAAACAATTATGTTACAATGTTTGCATCTGTTAGGTAGGGTCCCTGTTGTAGTTGTGTCCCACACCCAGAAAGTATGCCATATACCCTTCTACCACACTGAGAAGGTATGCCATATATCCTTACATTGTGCCCATTAAGTGGGAATATACCCACACCCCGCCCTCTTCCTCCTCCCTCCATCTTGAACTGAATTAAGTTTTTCTTTTGTGTGTGTGTGTATTAGATTATCTACTGGCTGTTAGTATTGAGTACATTGGATATTTGCTTTTCCATTCTTGTGATACTTTACTATGAAGAAAGTGTTTCAACTCCAAAGAAATACTATATGGTTTGGTATTCTTTGGCCCCGCTTTTTGCCAAGCCAAAGACAAAATCCAGCTTGGTTTTAGTTTGGTTTCTTTGTTTAGTTGTTCTTCATCTGATTCTTGGTGTGCTGGTTCTCTTAAATGTTAGCTGTTTAGTTTTGCTTTTCAAATTCACAAATGAGAGCAACCGTACAACTAAGATCAACTCACAAATGGTACAGAACACAGTATTTGTTTCCTGTGACTACCATGTGTAGAATATGTCCACAGAATCAACATCTGGACCATCTAGCTCCATCATTCAAGATGTTTTACAAGCAGGGAAAACTCCCATATTCCTTTTATCAACTTTATATATTGCTAACTACAAGTACTCTTCCCCTCATCCCACCCCCACAAAGATAATAGTGATGCCTTTAAAGGATATGTAGCAGTTTAATCTTTTCATTGCTTTCCAGTGAATTTCCTGTAACAGAAAGTTTCTGGCAAGATGTTTTTACATTCAGATCCAGATCACTGTCTGTGACAAAACTGAGCCAAGAACTTCACCACCACTGTTGCCCCCATGGAAGCCGGCACTCCCCCACTCATAACCCAGGAGACTCGGGGCCAATGGCCACCCCACTTGTCAGGATTCCTTCTTGGGCAGAGCCTGGAATCTCTCCCTTATTACTCTCTGGAGGCACTTTGCCACATTCTATGCTCACTCAGCCACTTACGACTGGATGACTGTGAGGAAACCTTGGCCCCTTGGCTACAAGCTACATAAGGATGGTAAAGTTAGACTATGATCAGGTACAGCGGTTATTCATTGATTTGATTCATTCTGACATACATCTGAATCAGTTTGAGTCTGAAATCGGTCATCTCTGCAGCTACCTCGGCCCCAAGGAGTTAAACCTATCCGCGGCCAAATTTACCCAGCATCTGTTTTATAACAGTACCTTTCGTACCTTTGGTGTCCCCTCGGGTTTTTCTTTATGATCCTTGATTGGTTGGTTAGGCAAAATTGCTGTTGTCTGGCTATGACAGTCACTCTCATCTGACTTGTGATGGTTAATACTTACAACTATTGAACACTTAAGTCAGCAGTGTGCTGTATGCTTCACATTCTATATGAAGTTTATTAAATCCTCTTCACAGTCCAGGGGTTCTTCCCATTTTATAGATGGGAATGCTGAAGCTCAAACAGCTTAGAAAACATGTGAATTCATGCTCGTGGGAGAATTAGAATCCAGGGCAGTCGCTGTGCCTCCAAAGCCCCTATACACATGGTGGTACTTTAGGTGGATAAATGGTGGCTCTGTCACACTATCTGCTCCCATCTGTGATCCCTCCTCCATGCCACGTATGAACCCCAGCCAGAACATCCTGAATATTTATCTGAGTGAGCATCTCCTGGACCAATTTTTACATTGGCCATATACAAGGAAACATAAAGGTGCAAACAGGAATTTTTACTTTCTATCAATATTTTAGGCAGAAATTATTGTTTTAAATCCAATTGATCACATTCGGCTTGGGATTACAAACTACCATTTTCAAAACTTTAAAATGCAGAGTTCTTCAGCTTGTATTAAACTTACTGTTTCTTTCCTTTGGATGACCTCATACTCTGCAACAAAAACATGATACTCAGGAACATTTTGACTTCTTTTTGTGTGTGTATTTCTTTGCTTATTTTATTTTTTCCCACTCTGTTGCCTGGGTTCAAGTGCAGTGGCATGATTGTAGCTCAGGGCAGCTTCAAACTCCTGTCCTCAAGTGATCCTCCCACCTCAGCTTCCCAAAATGCTGGGATTACTGGCGTGAGCTACCATGCCTGGCACATTTTGACTTCTAAAACGGTTTCATCCATATCCCCATAATTATATCTGAAGACTCTTGGGGATTTGATAAGCTGCTGTAGTTGAGCCTCTATGCAGAAATGAAATGAGGTGAGAACCTATCTCTTTCCCTCCTGACCTCTGCCAACCTTGTGCATTGATGATGATGGTTGGAGAGAAGAGCAAACAGACTACTGCCTGGCTTTCCCTTCCCAACAGCAGAATTGAAAGGAAAACATGCTGAGTGAATTTCTACAACATGCAAAGGCAGGAGAAATAGTGGTCTTTAATTTGAAACAGTTTCAGGTAACAGAAAGGGCAGGAACCTTTAGGGTTTTGTCTGAAATCTTCCACTTACTAGTTGTTTGTAACTCTTAGCAAAGGCAACCTCTCTGGGCCTTTTTTCCTTACCTATAAATTGTAAAATGTCAGCATCAGACTGTTTGTTAATGTGTTATTTATGTTTCTTCCTATTTGTAAAAAAGGAAAAGGGGAAAAGAGTAGCTGAGGAAGCTTTTTAAAATGGTCAAATAAAAAGACTAGAGTCATGCAAGAAAGAACATCTAGGCAAAGGAAACAGATGCCACTGACTGAAAAGTTGGTCAGAGCTTCCTGGCAACGCGGGCAAAAAAAAGGTGCTATGATGGGTTATAGTATTCTCGTTATTGAAAAAAGAGGAGGGGGGAAAGAAGGAAAGTGAGAGAGGAGGTAAAGAAGCAGTAGCACACCAAATCTTCAGAAAGTCCGAGCTGCCTTCTAAAACTCTGGGAGGAATGTCACTTATGTGTCCTGTAGAAAATGGCCAAGAGCAGTTTTGAGGATAATGACATTTGCATAAACAATTGCTGTTTGGCAATATTTTATATTGATCCTTAATAAAAAGACATAATTAAAAAGCATGGCCCTAAAGATATGATTAGGAGAGGAGGTAATCTAGTCCAGGTGTGTCCCTTACCGACCGTCTTACTTGGCTTGGGAATAAAGCTTTGAAAATCTAAGGAATGAACTCCCGGCATGACCTTTCAGATGTCTTTCTTGAAAAACAATTGCCTTAGCCAAGCTTTGGACAAGTATGACATGCTACAGACAGTTGGAAATGGAGATTCTTGGCAAGCTATTTTATATATAAAAGTAATCCAAGTTTGGAAAATTCTCTTCCTTCTACCACTTTCCATTCCCCAGGGGACTCTCACCTGTGCACCTGCAGAAAGTGCCAAGAAATTTTATTATCATGCTGACCTATAATGGGGAAGGAAGGAAGGAATTTCATTTCCTACTGTAAAGAATGCTATGATGTTGGATTTTTTTTTTTTTACAATAAACATGCTTTCTTACTTTCATTAAGAAAGATTAAACCAGGGACCTGGGGAGGTGGGGAGGAAGAGAGAGAAAGAAGATGAAGTACAGTTACATACAAATAAATCTGAAAAGAATAAAGTTATGCACGGGAAGTGAAAGTCTCAGCCTGTCCCTGAGACATTGCTCCACAAATATTTGTCGAATCACTGAATAAATAGAACATAGAAAAGAGACCGGCTGAGAAGATTCTGAAGGCAGAAGTTGCCAATCGGCTACCTCCATTAGGAAACAAATGTACTATGGCTTCTTTAAAACGCTTTACGCTTTCTTGGGAGGAGGGCAGCATCCTAACGCCCTTTGCAGGATGAGCGTTCCCAGATTCCTACATGGTCTTTTCTATTCATCTGTCAACTAGAATTCCATGTCCAAGGCAGGCTGCCAGAAACGACTCTTCTCATCCAGGACAATTGGAAATGAGCACTTCCTCCTGTCATCAGTTGGCCAACACTTGTGGTTGCTTCTTAAGGCCATTCCTGGAATATCAGATGAATACTATTTATTTGTTCATTCAGTCATTCATCCAGAAATATTGATGGAGTGTCTGCTATGTGCTGGGCACTGCTCTAAGGGACTCAGCAGTTAAAAAAAAAAATCAAAATCCCTACCCATATGGAGCTTCCATTCTATTTAGTTGACTACAGGGGATAAGATAAATGAGATAAATAAATGGTGTGGTAAGTGCCAGGAAGAAAAATTGAACAGGGCAGAAGGGTAGGCTATGTTGCAGTGGGAGTAGCTATTGCAATCCCAAGCAAGTAGTAAGGGAAAACCTGACTGAGAAGCTGGTCTTTGAGTAAAGACAGAAGGGGTTGAGAGAGGGAGGTAACCAGACATGTGAAGGGAGGGAGAACATTCCAGGCAGAGAGAACGGCCAGTACAGATGCCTTGTGGGCAGTGCACCTGGCATATATGAGGAGGCCAGTGTGGCTGAGGAGGGGCTGAACTGGAAGGGACAGGAAAGCAGTAGAAGAGGGGGCCAAAAGGGGCCAGTCTGTACAGCCGAGTAGGTGTTTGGAAGTGCTTTCAGTATTACCCAAGATAAAACGGGAAGTCACTGGAGGGTTTATCTCATTCTGTATATTCTTTTCTGAATTGTTTCTTTCACTCAACCTTGTTTTGAAATTCATCCATATTGATGAATTCATCCACATACTTGTGGTTGATTCATTTTTTATTGATCTACATTATTCTATTAGTTATAGCTTGGACCTGTGGGTTCCTCCTGGCCACACATCAGCCATGAACAGTGGACAAATCTATATAGCCAGGGATTTGAAATTGTTAGCAGATAGCAAAGTGACTGGTAAAGCCTGCCTTTTCTTTTGTAGAGCTTGAGGGGCTGGACCAGACCAGCGGTACTAAAATAATGCTCTGAGGATCCCTAAGGAATATTCCTTGAAGAAACTCTGCCTTACTCCTTCCCCAGACTCTCTTCATGAGCAGCACCTCTGCACACTCAGTGTTGTGTCTGAGCAGTGCCATACAGCCTTGGGAGCCCAAATTTCAAACTATATAAGAGACCTCTAAGGTTCTTTACAACTCTAAAGTTCAGTGCACGCACTCTCTCATTGTCTTTTAATGCTTACTTTTCATTGGTAAATGCCTTAATAAAAGATCAAATTTATTTCATAATTATGAATTTATTAACTATCACATGCTCAAACATACATACTATTACTGCATAATGGACCATTACAAAGAATGAACCATTTACAGAGAATGAACAGGCTTTCCATCTTCCCTTTCTTTCTCAGCAGAGAGGAGCTGGGGGCAAGCCTGGCTCAGGTAGGGAGGGATGTGGCAGGACCTAGAGGCACATCAGTGGCGTGTCAGGGGCACATTCTGGTATGTCGGGGTTGTGCCCCCAGCACTCACACATACAGGGTGGTAAAGGGGACACACAGGTGGTGGATAGAAGAGAGGACCCAAATGGCTGGCAGCTTGGTCACCTTGAGCACATAACTAAAATGATTAAGTATAGAAGTGAAATATATTTAGGATAACTATATGAAAGCCAGGTTTCTCATTTTTAGAAAAGTTACTTACAACACAGAAAGGAGGAAGACTATAGAGAAACTTGAGATGTAAAATTGGAAATGGATTTCATTATAAACTTATGTTCTTAATATATATACGCAAATAAATAAGGGAATAGTTATATATGTGTGTATATGTATATATTTTTTCAAGTTCTGTCTGACTAGGGGACCTCAAATCAATGCCACTCCATTAGGAATGAGCACCTTAATTACACAGATATTGGATTCTAAATACATCCTTCACTAAAAAGAAACCAGGGCTTTTTAGAGAAATGGCTGATTCCACTGCTGCAGCAGGGAAAATTAGAGATAAATCTGAAACATCATTTTATGCCAGAAAGTAAGGAAATGCTCAAACAATGATAAAAACATGTCAAAAGGACCCAGGCAACACTTTAGGATAATTCGAGCTTCAGAATAAATAATGATAGTAATGGATTACAATATAGTGGAAAAAATTATAATCCCTGAGGAATACCTCCTCCTAAAATAAAAATAAACTAAGAGAGGGAAAATAGTGACGTTAGGGTGGAGACCCCAGGTGGTCAAAATCCTTGTCACTAGCTCAAAGGGTCTGCATCACGTGCCCTCTGTGAGATGCTGGGGCAGAACCCAACCTTGTCCTGTGTGTTCCTGCCAAGACAGCATCATCTAAGGCTGATCATGAAACATTACATCCACCCAGGCTAAGGGCCATCCTATGGCATGTAAGTCCTAAACTCTCTGCAATTATGTGAAGACATGAAAGACAGGGAAAGATAGAAGAAACTGTTCCATGTTGGAAGGGATAGAAGAAACCTGAGAATGAAAAGCAGTGAGTGGCCCCCAGACCAGCAGCATCAGGTGCATCTGGGAACTTGTGAAAATGCAGAATCTTCTGCCCTCCTACCCTCACACACTGAATCATAATCTGCACTTTTATAAGATCCTCAGCAATTATTATGCACATTTTAAAGTTGAGAATGGCCAGGGCCCTAGATCAGTGGTTTCCAAACACAAGGTTTATCAGAATCACTCAGGAAAACTTTTCATAAAGATGGATTCATGTTCCCCTCCCAAGTATAGTGAATTAGATGCTGAACAGTGGCAACTGCAAATTGAGTATTATTAAGAAACTCTTCCTGGTGGTTCTGAAACTGAGCTGCATTTAAGAATCACTGGGGGTCACTTCATACAAATGAAGTGACAAATGTCCTCTTGTCATATTGTTCCCTTAACATGGGAACAATATGACAAGAGGACATTTCAATCTAAATATGTGTGCACCCAACTTAAATGCTCCCAGATTTATGAAACAGACCTTGAGTGGTCTGAGCAATATGATATCCCATAACACCATAATAGCTGGGAACTTTAACACCACTCTGACAGAACTGGTTAGACCCCCTAAACAGAAACAAGCAAAGATACAAGAGACTTAAATGTGACCCTAGAACAAATGTGCTTAATAGAACACACCATCCCAAAGCTAAGGAGTATACATACTTCTCATCAGCCAGTGGAACATCCTCCAAAATAGATCATAGGATACAAATTAAACCTCAAAAAAAAATAGAAGAATTGAAATTATACCTGTATCTTCTCAGACCACAAAGCAATAAAGTGGAAGTCAACTTCAACAAAAACTCAACAAAAAGGCATGGAAATTAAACAACCTTATGCTCAATGACATTTGGGTCACAGAAGAGATAAAAGGAGGAAATTGTTAAATTCTTCAAACATAATAACAATAAATCTACAAGTTACCAAAACTTGTGGGATACTGCAAAAGCAGTCTTAACAGGGAAATTTATTGCATTAGATGCTTGCATCTGAAAAACAGAGAGAGCACGCATTAACAAACTAATGAATCATCTTAAGGAGATCGAAGAAACAATAAAAAATCTTCCAATAAAAAAATACCTTGGACCAGATGGCTTTACACCAGAATTCTATTAAACCTTCAAAGAAGAGCTTATGATACCCATGCTGCAGAAACTATTCCAAAACAAAAAGAAATCTTCCCCAACACATCCTATGAAGCAAACATCACCCTAATACCAAAACCAGGAAAGAACCCAACTAAAAAGGAGAACTAGGGTGGCACCTGTGGCTCAGTGGGTAGGACGCCGGCCCCATATACCGAAGGTGGTGGGTTTGAACCTGGCCCCAGCCAGCCAAAACAGCAGTGGCAACTGCAACAAAAAATAGCCAGGCATTGTGGTGGGTGCCTATAGTCCCAGCTACTCAGGAGGCTGAGGCAAAAGAATTGCTTAAACCCAAGAGTTGGAGATTGCTGTGAGCTATGACACCATATCACTCTACCAAGGACGAAAGAATTAGACTATTTCTAAAAAAAAAAAAAAAAAAAAGAGAACAATTTCATTAATAAATATAGATGCAAAAATACTTAACAAAATCTCAGCTAATAGATTACAGCTATATTAAAAACTTATACAGCATGATCAAGTGGGCTCCATCACAGAGATTCCAGGTTGGTTTAACAGATGCAAATCTGTAAATGTAATTCACCATATCAATAGAAGCAAAAACAGGACCATATAATCTTCTCAATAGATGCAGAAAAAGCATTTGGTAAAATTCAGCATTCTTTTCTCACAAGAACACTTAAGAATATAGGCATAGGCTTGGTGCCTGTGGCTCAGGTGACTAAGGCGCCAGCCACATACACCTAAGGTGGCAGGCTTGAATCCAGCCCAGACCCACCAAAACAACAATGACAGCTGCAACAACAACAACAAAAAAAAAAAATAGCCAGGCATTCTGTCAGGCGCCTATGGTCCCAGCTACTTGGGAGGCAGAGGCAGGAGACTTGCTTGAGCCCAGGAGTTGGAGGTTGCTATGAGCTGTGATGCCACCGCACTCTACCCAAGGGGATAACTTGAGGCTCTGTCTCAAAAAAAAAAAGAATATAGGCATAGATGGCACATTTCTTAAACTGATTGAAGCCATCTACAACAAACCACCAGCTAATATCATACAAATGGAGTAAAACTGAAAGGTTTTCCACTTAGAACTGGAACCAAAGAGTGTCCTCTAGTGCCACTCCTATTCAACTTAGTTCTGGACGTTCTAGCCAGGCAATCAGGCAAGAGAAGAATATAAATGGCATCCAAATGGGGGTAGAGGAGGTCAAACTCTTGCCCTTTGCTGATGATTTGATCTTATACTTAGAGAATCCCAGAGACTCAACCACAAGACTCCTGGAAGTGATCAAGAAACACAGTAACATCTCAGGGTATAAAATCAATGTCCACAAATCAATAGTCTTTGTATATGCCATTAACAGCCAACTTGAGAAACTCATCAGAAACACAATTCCTTTTATAGTAGCTTCAAAGAAAATGAAATACCTAGGAATATACCTAACAAAAGAGGTGAAGGACCTCTACAAAGAGAATTTTGAAACCCTAAAAAAAGAAATAGCTGAAGACATTAACAAATGGAAGAGCATACCCTGGCTGGGAAAAATCAACATTGTTAAAATGTTTGTTCTTCCCAAAGCAGTCTACAGATTCAATGCAGTCCCCATTAAAATACCATCATACTTTGACGATTTGGCAAAAATAGTTTTTTTGTATTGTATGGAACTAGGAAAAAACCCATATAGCCAAGGCAATTCTTAGTAATAAAAACAAAGCAGGAGGCATCACCTTATCAGACTTTAGGCTATATTGCAAGTCCACAGTGACAACATGGTATTGGCACAAAAATAGAGACATAGAGGCTTGGCGCCTGTAGTTCAGCGGCTAGGGTGCCAGCCACATACACCAGAGCTGGCGGGTTCGAATCCAGCCCAAGCCTGCCAAACAACAATGGCAACTACAACAAAAAAATAGCTGGGCATTGTGATGGACGCCTATAGTCCCAGCTACTTGGGAGGCTGAGGCAAAAGAATTGCTTAAGCCCAAGAGTTTGAGGTTGCTATGAGCTGTGATGCTACAGCACTCTACTGAGGTGTCTACTGTAGTGAGACTCTGTCTCAAAAAAAAAAAAAAAATAGAGACATAGACATCTGGAACCAAATGGAAAACCAAGAGATGGAAACAGTCTCTACTTGCCATCTGATCTTTGATAAACCAAAGTAAAGTATACACTGGGGAAAATAATCTCTACTCAATAAATGGTACTGGGAGAACTGGATAATTATATGTAAAAGACTGAAATTTGACCCACACCTTTCACCACTTACAAAAATTGATTCAAGATGGACAAAGATTTAAATCTAAGCCCAGAAATGATTAAAATCCTAGAAGAAGGGTGGCACCTGTGGCTCAAAAGAGTAGGACGCTGGCGCCATATGCCAGAGGTGGCAGGTTCTAACCCAGCCCTGGCCAAAAACTGCAAAAAAAAAAAAAAATCCTAGAAGAAGGTATGGGGAAAACCATTGAAGATGTCAACCTGGCAAAAGATTTTATGATGAAGACTTCTGTGGCAATTGCATCAACAAAAATTAACAAATGGGACTTAGTTAAACTGAAAAGTTTCTGCACAACTAAATATACAACAATCAAAGCAGATAGACAACCTTCAGAATGGGAAAAGATATTTGTATATTACAAATCTGACAAAGGTTTGTTAACTAGGATCTATATAGAATTCAAATTAATCAACAAAAAAGAGCTAACAACCCCATATACCACTGGGTAAGAGATATGAACAGAAATTTCTCTGAGCAAGACAGATGAATGGCTAATAAACATATGAAAAAATGTTCATTATCCCTAATCATCAGAGAAATGTAAATCAAAAGCACCTTGAGATATCGCCTAACTCCAGTGAGAATAGCCTACATCACAAAATCCCAAAGTTGCAGATGCCGCCTCAGATGTGGGAGAGGGGAACACTTTCACACTGCTGGTGGGACTACAAACTAATACAACCTATTGGGAAAGAAGTATGGAGAATCCTCAAGGAACTCAAATTAGATCTCCCATTTGACCTTGCAATCCACTCGTAGGCATCTACCCAGAAGAAAAAAGTCATTTTATCATAAGGACACTAAACTAGATTGTTTATCACAGCTCAATTTACAATCACCAAAACATGGAAACAACGTCAATGCCTGTCAATTCAGGAATGGATTAACAAACTGTGGTATATGCACACCATGGAATGTTATCCAGCCATAAAGAAGATGATGATTTTATATCTTTTGGATGAAGTTGAAACACATTCTTCTCAGTAAAGGATCATAAGAATGTAAAAGCAAGTATCCAGTGTACTCAATACTAACATAAAGCCAGTAGATGATCTAATTCTCACCCACGTAGGAGAAAAACTCATTTCATTTCAAACGGGAAGAGGAGGAATGAGGGAGGGAAGGGAAGGGGGGGTTGGGGTGCTCCCACTGAATGGGCTCAATGTAGGGGTGTACGACACCTTTTGGGTGCAGGACATAACTACAAGAGGGACTATTCCTAACAAATTTAAATATTGTGATTTGATTGTTTGTAGCCTCACATTAACTTGAAATTAAAAAACAAAACAAAGAATCACTGGGCTATAAATGGTATTGCCATATGCATAAGTGGCCAAAGCAGGGTTTGTTCCATTCAGGCCTCAAAACACAGTTTAGAGAACAAAGCTAATCATCACCACGATTCCTGCTTCCAGCACCAACACATGACCCCAAACTAACACTGCCATGCAGGGGTGGAATGTAAATAAATATTTCTGGCTCACATTTCAGGAGTTTTCTAGAACATTTAAGTGGATTTGAAAAATATTTTTTAAAGGATTGTTTGTACAAACATCATACTCTTTCCAATCCTTGTTTGGCATAGAGTTTAATCAGATTTAAAATGGTCATAATTCCATGTAAGGTTGTATGTTTCTTTTCTTTTTTTTTTTTTCAGAGCATGTAAAATAGGACATCTGGGTTTTATCATTAAAGCACTAAAACATGTCCAGCATTTTTAGGAAATTTGGGCCTGAGTTTATATTCTACAGGTGTCAGATATATTTGATAGAAGGTTGGAGTCTACTCCTGTAGAGTTAAAGGGAAAAAAGAATGTATGCATACCAATGTTGTTTTGGAAAATACTCGCCGACACACTTGGGTTTTGACTGTTTTATGGCATTTAGCAAAATAGGAGAAAATAGAAATAGTTTAGTTTAGTTCAATTTTATATGAAATTATCTAGTTTTCAGATATTCCTTGTTTTATACTCAACTTTCGTCACTCGTAGTTAAATTTTCTTTTGTTCTCTTATTAGCATCTACCAATTTTCCTGGAATATCTCATGGGCATAAAGAGCATTGTCCTTTAATAACTTCCTCTCTGTCTCAGGAAAGATACAAAAACATAAAATTTGGGCCAGATGCAGTGGCTCATGCCTATAATCCCAGCACTTTGGGAGACTGAGGTGGGAGGACCACTTGAGGACAAAGTTTAAGACCAGCCTGGGCAACATAGCAAGACCCTATCTCTACAAACTAACAAAACATAGAATTTGAAGCATGAGGCTGGCTATAATCTAGATATATTCTATACACGAGAGTAAGAAATGATGCTTTTCAGCAGAGAGACCTGGGAAGGGGTAAATAGTGGAACAACAAGGGAAAAGTAATGATCTTTCTTTTAAAAACCTGTAATTTCCAAGTTCAAAGAAACACCACATTAAATGCAGGTACCTCATAAAACTAAATGCCGTATGTGGAAGTCATTAATATTAGTAAAATTGGCTAGCATTTCTGCAGTGTTTATAAGTACATAAAGCATTTCCACATTGTTTCCTTTAATCCTACAATTCTGTAAGGTAGGTATTGTTCATAGGCTTGCTTTGAATTGAAGGCACAGACGAGATATTAAGTTATTGGCCCAGAGTCACACAGTTAGTAAAGCCGGTACCTCCGACTTCACACCTGGGCTCCCTGACAGCATCAAGTGCAGAATATTCATACAGTCAATATGCCAAAAGCATGATCTTTTCATTTTAGTTTGGTTGGGGAGCTTTTTTGGTATAAGATGCATCACCTTCTAATACTCGAATGGCGTTTTTTGCTTTTAAGTTTCTATCATCTACATCCTATGTTACTATTTCTTTGAAGTGATTTCTTGAGCCAGATATAAAATATGTCTTTACCCCTCTGAGGTTAAAACTCACTCTTTCTCTAAATGAATAGCAAGGCTGGCATTTGGCCTCTACTCCCTCTTGTCCAGGATCCATGTATCTCCTAAATTCCCAGGGCCCCTGGATCCCAAGCAGGTCTGTTTCTTTTCCTGACACCCCTTGGCAGGCCTTCACTTCAGCCCACTCAGCAAAGTCACCCCCACTCTCCTTCCCCTCCTCTAAGGGTCTGACGCTCACTTCAACCTCCCCAGTTCCCAGGTTTTGAATGTCTGCAATTCCTCCCCTGGATTGATGCCCACTGAGCTGTCAGGCAGAGTCTCCAGCCCACAGTCAGCAGCTGGTGAGCAGCTGCCTCCTCCCTTCCTGAACCAGATCCTAGTGGCAGGAGAAGTTTTCCTGTGACCCCTCCCTGTGTTGCTATCTCTAAATAAGACAGACAGCAACTGCACCAGTGTCTCTCCCCTAAAAATGTGGCCAAAACCCATATTCTCCTCCACCCTCTCCTTTCTGTAGCCGGCTCTGCAGGGCACAGCTGGCATCCCTCTCTGGCCCAGCATGTCTGAAATTCTGCAGACAGGTCTCCCGCCACTGGAACCTCTTAGACTCCACTCTGTCTGCTGAGAGCCAAGCCATGGCAGGGCCTGCACGGGCACCTTGTTTTTATGGCCCTGACTCTCCTCCCTTTTGTTCCTTAGCTTTTGCCTAACTAGGGCCCACTGCCTCCCTCTTGGGCTCCCTGCTGTCCACTCCCTCATCTCACCCTGGGTTATGTCCTTCCTGGCATGCACCACTTCATGCCCCAGGTGAGCCTGCCCCAAGCACCCACAGAGGGAGGGCAGGTGGTGGCATCAGATCCCCATCACAGAGGTAACTGAAGCCCAGCAGCTTATGACTAGCAGATATCCTGAGGTCTAGCCCCAGCACTGCCACTCACTAACTGACTTTGTAAGTGACCTAACCTGATCCTCTGTTTCCTCATCTATAAATAAGGGGAAAGGACTGAATAACATCTAAGGTCTTTTCCGATTCAAATATTCTAAGGTCCTTTGATTTATTAGTTGTCACATTACATATTAGAGCCACATGGCTGAAAGCTGGTCTGCTCTCTGGGCTATTTCCTCATGACAGCCTTGGCTAGGAAATAATAGTTGACCTTAATCTCCTCACTTTGGATTATAAAGACAAATCTTTATTGTGTCCTGGTTCTGGAATTCCTCTGATGGCATATTGATTCTGGATTTGTGAGAGCAATTATAAAACCCTGTGCAGCTGTTTCTGGGCATTTCTGCCTCCCACAGCTCATCCACCAGAAGCAGCTTCTAGAGATGAAAGTGTGCGTTCTAGACCTGCAGGTGGAGGGTCTGCAGAGACAGACACCCCAGGCTATGTCCACTTCAAGCTGTAAGAGCTTCATTGCCAAGAAATCCTGCCATAGAATACCTTTTAGTTACCCCTGCATTTCCTGAACATATATAGCTCCCAGACACTTTCTGCACAAAATACTTAACATCAGGTAGGACATGTCCCCTGGGGCGCAGTTTGGGAAACATTACCACAAACCATTGCTGAACTGTTTCTATCTGGGATCTTTGGAGCAGAAAGGGTTAACAGCTACTGGCATATTTCTTGAATAACTGCTATGCGTACATGAGATATGTGATACTCATTCAAAACTGGCAGATCAAGTGTCTGCCCATCAAGCGTTCAGAATCTAATGCTGCATGTGAATAAGCAGGCCAGTCAACAAACAAGACAAATGAGGTAACAAGTGCAGCTCGCATGGCACGCAGCCGGCCCCCTGGACGCGTGTTTGACTCCCTGAATTGAATTCCGTGCTCTCAGCTGTCAGTCCCAAGTTCCCTCAAATTGCGCCACCAGGACAGTTACCACTCACCAGTTACACAATCTCATTGCAGGTTGTTCACTGTTTATTTTTAATGATCAGGTAGTTGATAAGGCACATTCAGTAATTTTATTCTGTGCTGAACGTCCTAGAATTTTTGCCTTTCATGAACAGCTTTGTTGCTTTTCACTCAGAATTGGAAGCTGCTCTTCCCCTGGGAAAGAAGCCTTTCTTTTCACAAAGCAAGAAAGATGTCAGCATAGCCAATGTCATGAAATAACTTGCCACTGCAGTCCGGTGTACCTGATGGTCCCCGGACAAAGGCCCTGGGTTCTTAAGGGTGGCTGCCCTTTTGAAACCATTTGTGACCTCTATTTTTCCAAGACTTGCTCTTGTACCAAGCCACGTCCATATGTTCTTACTTCCTCAGAGAACCCTGAGTGCGATCCCTTCTGCATCTCCTGCTCCCTACTCCTCACTGCCAACTTTCTTTAGATGTTCTAGTCATATGTCCTTTCTGAACATTTTTCTTGCACCCTTTCCACCTTCTCTCTGCCATTCTGGCCTATTTAAAAGAAATAAGGGACCAGGCATGGTGGCTCACACCTCTAATGCCAACAGTTCAGGAAGCCAAGGTGAGAGGATTCCTTGAGCCCAAAAGTTCAAGACTAGCCTAGGCAAGACAGCAAGATCCTGTCTCTACCGAAAGTTGAAAACTTAGGCATGATGGCACACCTGTAGTCTCGGCTACTCAGGAGGCCAAGACAGGAGGATCACTTGAGCCTAGGAGTTGGAGGCTGCAGTGAGCTTCCAACTGTACCATACTCATATCACTGTACTCCATCCTAGGGGACAGAGTGAGACCTTGTCTCTAAAAAAAAAAAAAGAAAGAAAGAAAGAAAGAAAAAGAAAACAAACAAACAAACAAAGATCATTTTTAAGGATATAATCCTTGGAAAGTGGAAAGTCCCCTCTCTGCTACACAGGGAAGGGAAGCTGGCACTGTAATACAAAGACCAACATTGTTGCTATAAGTGCTACATCTTGAAGAAGGAGCTGTTTATTATTATTTTTAATTATCAGTATGAGTTGACATTTATTGAGCACATACTCCACTGTAAGTACCAGAGCCTTTTATATGTATTGTCCCTTTTATTAATCACAATGCCTCTATGATACAGGGCAATTTTATTATCCCCTTTTTATGGGTGAAGAAATTAAGTTTTGGAGTAGGTAAGAAACTTGCTCAAGATCACAGAAATTGTGAAAGGCAGAGCCAAGAAATGACCCTTGGCTCTGAATCCAGTTTCTTTGGCTCCAAATCCTCTGTTGTTCACCATTACAGACACTTTCCTCCTTCCCGGGCACTCACCCTTCTCCACATTAGAACAGAGGAGTTGAGATAGAATTCAAGTGTTCATCAGATTTATTCCCTATTAAGTTCCACCCCTACACATATGTACTGCACAGAGAGCAAATTTAATTTCTTCTTCGTAATGATCCATTATATCTACCAGTGGTCAGTGGAACCAGGATGTAACTGATCTTGGTGGGATGCCAGTATCCTTTGTTTCTTCACACAGATTTGTCTTTAGGGAAGCATTCACCAGCACAGGCAAAACACTTTATTTCCTTCCATTTTCTCCTTCCTGCTTGATCATTAGTGTTGATTTGGTTGTTGGTCTCCTACTTGCTGACCCTCTGCATAACACTGGCTAAGAACTTGTATATCACTACAAATGAAAAATGATTTGCTGGGCTCACTTCTGCTGGCTGATGGCAGGTGCCTGCCTGTTCTGGGACCCAGAGGGATTCACAGAATGTCTCCAAACCTCCTGGTCCCACCCGTGGCCTGGAAGGCGATTTCACTCATCCCCTTTCCCCAGCAGTGTGGCCGGTGGCCAGTGGCTTCCTTTTCTGGGAGCCTTGAGTAAGCCATGTTTCTCATCACTCAGAGAGATTCAGGATAGTCCCAGATCATTCCAAAGCAGATGAGAAGTCCACCACTACCCTCATTGTCTGCTTCCCATTTACCTCGGGGAAAATGGTATCTTCTAGTCATGGCCCTCTATGTCATGGGGTATCCTTCCCTAGCACTCGCCTTCTGAACCTCTGGGATGAAGAGCAAGCTGACAGACAGTTATGATGGGGCTGTCACCATGAGGTAAATGATCTTGCCTTCCTTCCCGTACTGCAGCCTCCAACTCAGGAGCTTGGACAGTCTTCTGAGAGGGGCAGTGCCAGGGAGATGGCTGCTGTGGCTGCTGCTTTTTATGCATAACCCCAAACAAGAGGTTTTTCAGCACCTAACAGACCCATGACCCATGCTTAGATACAGGTGAGTGAAACAACACCTACCTTCAAGGACCTCCAACTCCAGTGAGGGCAGTGGTCACAGTGTGGTATAATAATTGTAGCGGACCCACTAACAGAGTTCAGAGGAGGCTTCTTGGGGAAGGTAACATCTGGGCTACATGGAAAGCAACTGGCTCTGGGGATCAGAAGTGAAGGAGGAGTTAAGGACTGGGGCCAGGGTGGACTTCGGGAGCATCCACCTCCAGGTAGAAATGTCCAATTTGTTCTTGGATTTATAAGACAACAGAGATATTCAAGGCTGGCAGCAGAGAGGTGGTGAGTAAAGCAGGTTGAATGAAGGAAAACCTACGGAGAGAATGTAGCCTAAGAAGAGATTCAGGAATAACCAAGACAGAGCCATGAGAAACCATGTTCAAGAACCAGCTCATGCCACAAGACTAGTATCACAAGCAGGGGTTCTGGGGCTGGGCTGCCTGAGTTGGGGTCCCACCTCCACCACCTCTTAGCTTTGTGACCTTAGACAAGTGACTAAACCTCTTCGTGCTTTAATTTCATTTATAAAATTGGGGTGACAATGTCAATATGCCTCATCAGCGTGTCGCGGGATTAAATGAAGTAATACATGTTAGGAGAATTTGGTTTCATTATTATTTCACTGACATCCAAAAAAGACAACAATATCCTATGACAGAGTCAGCCTCTCAGTGCCCACTGGCCCGCTGGGTTGACTTCCTCCCAGGCAGGAGAGGTGAAAGAGAGCCCCTGTGACAGCCCGATCACAGCTGAGGAGGGTCACCTCATGCTGAGCAGTATAGATGCCACCACCTCCTGGGAGGATGAGGACTGTGTCTGCCCTGCTCACTACATCACTGGGTGTCCAGAAGGGTGCCCACTGGAGCGTGAGCTCCTTGAGGGTAGGTACTCAGGAATGATTTGCTGAATGAGTGTATATTTGCTGAAGTTCTCCAACTTAGCTTGAACAAAGAGACTACAAAGACTAGGCATTCTGGTGGGAGCAGTGGCTCGGGACGAGGTTACTGGGAGAACATCTCCTGACTCTCTCTAAGCTCTGCTTGGGACACCCTGCTGTCTCCATGAGTGAGCTGCAGGGATGAACTCTCACAGGTCTCCTCCCACACATTCTTTCTCCTTCCAGATGCTTTAATTTAGGAGGATCCTATCCTGTTCTGCATGTCATAGAGACTTTAAAATTTTAAATAGATGCAGGATAGGAATGTTGGTTTTAAAAAAACAAACAAACAATGGCTCAGTCCCCGTACCACAGTGGTTACGGCGCCAACCACACACACCAAGGGTGGCAGGTTCGAACCCAGCCCGGGCCAGCTAAACAACAATGACAACTGCAACAAAAAACAGCCAGGTGTTGTGGTGAGCACCTATAGTCCCAGCTACTTGGGAGGCTGAGGCAAGGGAATCACTTAACCCTAAGAGTTTGAGGTTGCTGTGAGCTGTGATACCATGGCACTCTACCAAGGGCAACATAGACTCTGTCTTAAAAAAAAACAACAAAAAAAACCAACAAATGCCAACACTGCATTCCCTGTGACTTCTTGGACTGCTAAATTCTATCTCTAAGGATGGAGCTTAATCACAATGCTCAGATTTTGGAGCTGGGCTCTGCGTGGTCTTTGCTGAAGCATTTCTATGCCTGGTAGGTCCGGGTAGCTGCCCAGGGCACAAAGCTGCAGTTAATGTGTGATTGGGTCTAATCTACTTAAGAGAGAAAATGTAAGATAGTAGAGTACGGTAGGCTAAAATCACAGGTTTCTGATTTGGCTCATTCCTGGTTTACAGGTTAAAACCTTGGGCAAGCCAGTTAGTCACTCTGAACCTCACTTCCTCATCCGTAAAGTGAGAATTAGTATCGGTACCAGCTGTGAAAGGCTGAGAGGATTAAATGGGACAAGCAATGCACCTCTCACAAGAGCAGGCCTAACACATTGAAGGTGTTGTATTATTCCAGGAAAAAAAGAAATTGATTCATAAATGACCCTGCAGTAGGACCGGATAGTTTGGAGCTAACAGCTCATTTATATCAAGACTTTTTATGTAAACTGTTAGTGATGGATTTTAATCCCATCATATGGAAATGGGATAAAATGAAATAACCAAAGACCTATTGTAGGGCTATCAATAAATACTTTTACAAAGGGGGAGGATATACAGGAGATGAGGCTTACTTTTGAATAGCAGTAATAATTGGCTTCACAGTGAATAATCTATTTAATGCCATTGAGATGGTAAGAGAAAAAATTCTGCGTAGCCTTTGGCAAGTCTCCAAAATCCATTTAACTAGAAATGATATTTGCATTTCTCGATCAAAATATTTTCTCTAGTTGATTTTAAAACTGTAAATAACTTCAGTGAATTTAGAAGCCAATTTCTGAGTACAATATTTAAGGGAGTTTCAGTTGAAGAATTTGAGAATAAAGAATGATCTTTTTCAAACTATGGGCCAGACATTCTGCAAACAGCAGGAAGATGGCCAGAATAACAAGTCTCTACCCTCAAGGAGCTGAAAAAAGATAAACAGAATATACACCACTGATTTAATTTCAAGGCAGAGGATGCTTCTTACTTACACTTGTTCTAACTGCTCCCACCCTCATGCCTAGCATAGTTCCTGGCAAATTCACAGGCATGCAGTAACTGTTTGTGGAAAGAATAAGCACTACCAAAGAGACATAAATAAAATGCTTTGGGAGGGGGACTGGGACCAAGAAGTGGTAGAAAAACCAGACTTCTAAAGATGGCAGTATACAGGTGAGTAAAGTTGGGATCTGATCTGGATATCAATCACACTGCTGGTGTTATGTTTATGTCATTTTTTTCCATGAGGCTCCAAGCTACTCAAGGGCAAGTACCACGTCTGTATGTTTGCTGGTGCCCAGCATGGTTGGTGCACAGAACATGGATAAATACCTGTTTGTTAGAAGAAGGGGCATCTCAAGCCAAGATACGTCAACCAGTCTCTCCTGATAATGTAGGAAAGACAACTGTGAGCAGCTCCAAGCTCATAACTTTACAGTTCATGATTCCAACAAAAACATTGTCTCTTCTCCTGATAGCAAAATCTTCAAGGACAGCTCTAATTGCTCTGGCTTGGGTCATAAACCAGTCTTTGCACAAATCACTGAGGCCACAACTGGGGGAAGGAGTGTGGTCAGCTCCATGTAATCTGCCTCGATTAAGATGGAGAGATGTCAGACAGCCAAAACAAATAAAACTCCCTATGTATTCACAACACAAAGAATCAGACTGAAAAATGGCACAGAGTTAGGAATAGGCAGAGAATAGGAAATGAGGCATGTAGTAGAGTGGAATGTCAGATGGATAAGTGCTGGGCAACTTATTAAGAATTATTACTGGAGGTATAAATTTAGATCAGACGGTGCCAGCCTTGAAGGCTAAACAAGAGATTTAGAGTTTGTTCTGAAGACAAATGTGATGCAATTTGGCGGGAAGGAGAGGGAGTATAATCCAAAATCTGTTTAGGGCTTCTGAAGAAGCCATTTTTGGGTACCTCCCTTTCCCTTCTGTCTCTCCTTAGCAAAGAGTCATCACTGGACCTATGCCAAGAAGAACAAGGAGTTCAAGAGATTCTTCTGCACCCACTTCATGTCAAGGAGACTGACTGCCTGGGCGTGGGAAACATGCTGGCTACTGTATCTTCAGGACTGAGATCTGGCATGAATAAGTCATAACCTCTGTCTTTAAGGAGCTTACAGCTGGGGAAAATTGGTCTGGGACAGAATACTATACAACTATCTATAGTATAGGTTGGGTGTATTGGCTGATACCTGTAATCCCAGCACTTTGGGAGGCTGAGGTGGGAGGAATATTTGACCCCAGGAATTCATGACCAACATGGGCAGCATAATAAAATCCCATCTCTACAAAAAACAGAAAAATTAGCCAGATATGGTGGCATGCCTTAGTCCCAACCACTCAGGAGGCTGAGACAGGAGGATTGCTTGAGCCTAGAAGTGTGAGACTACAGTGAGTTATAATGACTCCTCTGCCTCCTCTGCACTTTAGCCTAGGCAATAGAGTGTCATCCTGTCTCAAAATAAATAAAGACACACGCGCAGCTGAGTGCAGTAACATGCAACTATAGGCCCAGTTGCTGAGGGAGGCTGAGATGGGAGGATTGCTTAAACTCAAGAATTTGAGGTGAGGCTAGACCACATAGCAAGACCCCCATCTCTGAAAATAAAGGAGACCTCCTGGTGCTTACTACAGGCTGTGTTCTTACACTGACTGTATAGAAAGAGGAGGCAGAGTAAACCTGCCCTAGGTACACCCCAGCCCAGGCCTGGTCTGTATTGTGAATGGGGGAACATGGAGAAAGAAAAATTTTTTAAGTGAAAATAAAAATAAATAAAATTAAAACTATTCATATATGATTGGGCAATTATGATAGAAAAAATGTCGTTTTATTTCTAGCAAGGTAGCAGAGAAGCCATTAGAGAAGTAACGTGCAAGTTATTCTTTTTTTTTTTTTTTTTGAGACAGAGCCTCAAGCTATCCCCCTGGGTAGAGTACCATGGCATCACAGCTCACAGCAACCTCCAACTCCTGGGCTCAAGCGAGTCTCCTGCCTCCGCCTCCCAAGCAGCTGGGACCACAGGCGCCCGCCACAACGCCCGGCCATTTTTTGGTTGCAGCCATCATTGTTGTTTGGCAGGCTGGGCTGGGGATTCGAACCTGCCACCTTAGGTGTATGTGGCTGGTGCCTTAGCCAATTGAGCCACAGGCGCCAAGCCTAAACAACCATGTGTTTAGCGTAGTGGACTTGAAGTCTGAAGTTCCAGTTTTTGGCTACCAATATGCTCTTATGTCCTTAGGGAAGACACTTGGTTTCTTTTGGGTTCAATTTCCTTATCTTTAGGGTGGTGCCCCTAGCTCATTGGGGAGGGCATGGGCCACATACACCGAGGCTGGCCAGTTCCAACCCAGCCCAGGCCTGCTAAACAACAATGACAACTGAAACAACAACAAAAGTAGCCAGGCATTGTGGCTGGCATCTGTAGTCCAAGCTACTCGGGAGGCTGAGGCAAGAGAATCATTTGAGCCCGAGAGTTTGAGGTTGCTGTGAGCTGTGACTCTACGGAACTCTATCCAGGGTGGCATAGTGAGACTTTATCTCAAAAAAAAAAAAAAAATTCCTTATCTTTAAAATAAAGTAGAAGAAAGCCTGAACTAAATTTACGCCCCATTAATTAGTTTCTATTAAAATGGTAAATAAGCATATCACCAGACCCAAATAGGGGAGTATTTTGAAGCGCCCAATGCAAGTCAAATCTTTTTGAGGTAAATTTTGTCTTATAAGTTCATATTCTGCTGTGTAACTTACATCTCAACAAAACTATTTTTAAAAATTTAACTGGTAACACCACTCGGAAGCTTCTTTTTCACTCTGCTGTGACTCTTGAAGTAGATCATTAAATGTTCAATGCCTTAGTTTTTCCATCAGTGAGCTTTTACAAAATGGCAGTAAACCCCATGGGGTGTTAATTAGGAATTAAAACAGAATTAAAGATAATTTTAGAATTAAAAATAATTACAAATTAAAAACAGTAGCTATTATTGTTGATTGTTATTAATGCCAACAGTAGAATATCATATTCCAGCTATTTCCACAAATATTCTTATTTTCTCCTGGTGTTATCAAGCTTCTTCCATAAAAATAATTACACTTCTGTTCCCTCAAATGATATTTAATAAAATTCTAAATTAATATTTGCAGACAGTTGTGTATGTTTAGATTTTTTATTTATAATGCCTGCAAATGATTTGCATACTGTAATCATTTATTTGCCTGCAAAATAGAGACAAGGTTAAATGTGCTCTGAAAATTAAAAAAATTAATTTTTAAAACATTAAGAGCAAGTAACTCACGTGACATTAGAAGATCTAAATGACAATTGATTACAATATTAAATCTTGGTATTTCCTAATTTACATATTAGTTTGTCAAAGGTTTTATATTTAATCATTAAATATTAATGTTTCTGGGTTTCTTTCATGTATATATCCAACAAATACTGTAAAACTATCCTATTTACTATGTATTAGTGGGAAGAATTATAGGTATTATATAAATTATCAGAATGATAGAAAAAATATAAATTGTATACAAATATAAATTTCATGAAATTGATGTTTTGAATAATGAATTAATTAATACTAATTAATATTTTGAAATACTACTTTTGCTGTAGCTTTTCTCTTTTTATTTTGAACTTATTTACCCACCATTTCAATTAGTATCTTTACCAATATTAAAAACTAAAACTAGAAAGCAGAGTATCTAGAAAGGAGAGCCTAGAAAGGAAAACATTTTTTTAATGTCTCTATTTTAATTTCCTCTATTACATTTTTTAAAAATGACTCTTATTTACCTAAATATTTGGAACATTGATCAAGAGTGGATAATTTAAACAGATGAAAATCATGAAAAACGAGCAAGTTTAGTTTAAATCTATATTAAGAATTTTTAAAGAAAAATATCAAAGGCTTACAGTAAAATTCAAGAATTATAATTTCTTTAAAAATTTCTTTTTTAAAAAGAAGTGAGATGTAAAGTAAGAAAGAAAATGCATAGCTTGGCATCATAATTTAGGCAAATGGAAAAATATTATAGTTACATACATGTCTATATTCTTTGAATAGATTATCCTTATGCATTACCCCTATCTAGCTTTAACATTTAAACTTTTCTTAAGTTAATTAAATCTAAAGACTTCCACCTAGGTTCAAATTGGCATGCTAGGAAAATATAACACTATGAAGGCTCAGAGAAGGAGAAAAACATGAGCCTTATCATAGCCCCAGTCTTACAGTTAGAGAGTTTCCAGGGCCCAGGGTGAGGTGGGAAAACTCAGGCAGAGTCTAAGGAAGTCCAAAAGTTAGAGAGATGCAACTAGGAAATTGGATACTCAGGCTAGATGCCAGTTACAGTTTTTAGGGCATTGTAAAAAGGGGGAGGTATTAACACAGAGCAAAAACAGAAACAGAGAATTCCCCTTGCTTTTCTAGATATTCACCACACAGATCATTACACACATGAGATCATTACACTCATGAAAGAAAACCATGTAAAAAGCTTACACAGGGGGCAGTGACTGTGGCTTAAAGGAATAGGACGATGATCCCATATGCCAGAGGTGGCAGGTTCAAACCCAGGCCCAGCCAAAAAGTGCAAAAAAAAAAAAGCTTACACAGGGCCATGCCAAAATTACTAGGGACACAAAAAAGTAAGGAAATAGAACCAAAACATAGTATAAAATCCAGCCAAAAGTTGACCTGAAATGGCACATGATAGAATTAATGAAAAGGACTTTGAAAAGGAGTTGTTACAACAATTTTTATTTGTACAAAGAGGTGTGTATGAGCATGTTAAGTAGAGATATGAAGACTATAAAGAAAACAGCAGTTAAAATAACTAAAGATAAAAGATATTATCATGACTATAATTAAAAATATGATAGGTGGTACTAACATTATATTAGACAATGACCTTCTATTGTCTAATTGGAAAATAGTAGTGACTACTTGCAGGCATAACAATAATTGACCAAAATTAAACACAGGAAGACAAAGATAGAAAAAGAAAAAGATAAAGAAGTGATGGGAAATTCCATGTTGCTTAATGTACATGTAAAGGGAGTCACCTATGGAGAAGAAATTCTGGCAGAGAAGCATACAAATTAAGTAAAATCTATAAATACATGGATAGTTCAATAGAACTAAGAACATAAAAACTGCCAACCACAAAGTGCACAAAGCAAGTTACACCAAAGTCTATTATAATCAAGTGGCTAAAAACCAGTGATAAGGTAATCTCTAAAAGGAGACAGAGGGGAAAAAAAGACACATTATGTGCAATGAACAAAGATACTTTTAACAAGAGAATTCTTATCAGAAAGAATGCACCTAGAAGAGCGTAGAACATCTTGAAGATACTTAAAAAAAATCAACGTAAATCTAAACTCAATGAAAGTAAAGTAAAAGCTTTTGAAGAAATACAAAAGCTGAAATAATTTACTACAATCAGATGCTGTACTACAAGCAATCAAGCAATATTAATGGAAGCCTTCAGTCTGTGAGAAAATAATACAAGACAAAAATATGGGTCTAGGCTGGGCATGGTGGCTCAAGCCTGTATGCCTGTAATCCTAGTACTTGGAGGGCTGAGGCAAGTGAATTGCCTGAGCTCCTGAGTTTGAGATCAGCCTGAGCCAGAGTGAGATGTTGTCTCTAAAAAACAGCTGGGCATTGTGGCGGGCACCAGTATGCCCAGCTACTTGGAAGGCTGAGGCAAGAGAATTGCTTAAGTCCAAGAGTTTGAGGTTGCTGTGAGCTGTGATACCACAACGCTCTACAGAGAATGAAAAAGTGAGACTCTGTCAAAAAAAAATTTTTTTTATATGGGTCTATTTTGGTAGCTACTTCAGGGATAAATATAAGAAAATTTTGATTAATTTCTAGATTACTTGAAAAAATAAATCTACTTTTTAAAATGTGATTTCCTTTCTAAGGATTCACATTAGAATGTGGGGGGGTAAGGGTGTAAAGAGAATTTTATAATGGAGAAATCTGACAAGCACTACTTTAGCCAAATTCAAGTTCAACATAAGCAGTCATGAAGCATCTTAATTGTCATGGGTGCCCAATCTGCAGGCCACAGAATAAATTCTAATTTTGTGAGGACTTCTTTTTTTTGCTTCTCTGTGCTGTCAGATATCACAAAAAGCATATATGGACCTTTTTTGCTAATAATCTTTTGTTAGTATTTGCATACTTATTTGGTGACTTGAGACAACTCTAATTCTTCCAATGTCAGGCAGAGAAGAAAAAAGACATACTCCAGGTACTCTTGATATGATGGGATGAAAATAGTCATTTATATCTGTGGTCTTCTTTCCAACATCCTGTAGCCCTAGTCTAATCATGAGAAAAAAAATCAGACAAATTCCAAGTGAGAGGAATACCAAGATATATATGACAGTCTGTCATACAGCTGTCAATGTCATCAAAACAGGAAAATCAGAGAGAATATCACAGCCACAAAGAAACACTCCAACTAAATACAGTGTGACATGCTGGATGAGATGCTGGAACAGAAAAAGGTCATTAGGTAAAAACTAAGAAAATCTAAAGTCTTGACTTCAGTTAATAATAATGCTTCAATATTCGTTCATTAGTTGTAACAAATCTACCATACCAACGCAAACTGTTTATAAGAGGGAAAGCTGTGTGCATGGGGTTGAGAAGCATATAGGAATCTTCATTACCATTTGTTCAATTTTCTTGAAATTTACCGTTGTTATAAAAATAAGGTCTGTCCATTTGCACTAGAATGTTTATCGCAGCTCAATTCACAATTGGCAAGACGTGGAAGCAGCCCAGTGGTCCATCAACCCATGAATAGATTACCAAATTGTGGCATATGTATACCATGGAGTACTATTCAGCAATAAGAAAAGATGGAGGCTTTACATTTGTGTTTACTTGGATAGATTTGAAACACGTTCTTTTTAGTAAAGTACCATAAGAATGGTGGGGAGAAGTGTCCAATCTACTCAATACCAAGATGAAGCCAACATATAAACAACTGCACAACCACACAAGAGAAAAAGTTAAGTACAGTACAGTGAGGCAGAAGAGGGGAGAGAAGGGAGGAGCTGGAAGGAGGGAGATTGGCGGGGACCTGTGCACAATGTGAGGGTGTTCAGCGCACACCCTGGGTGAAGGGCTCGACTGCAACTTGAACTTGACCTTAGAAATGAAAACAGGCTCAGCGCCTGTGGCTCAATGGGCTAGGGCGCCAGCCACGTACACCTAAGATGGCGGGTTCAAATCCCCAGCCCAGGCCCGCCAAACAACAATGATGGCTGCAACCAAAAAAATGGCCGGGCGTTGTGGAGCACACCTGTGGTCCCAGCTACTTGGGAGGCAGAGGCAGGAGACTCGCTTAAGCCCAGGAGTTGGAGGTTGCTATGAGCTGTGATGCCATGGCACTCTACCCAGGGAGATAGCTTGAGGTTCTGTCTCAAAAAAAAAAAAAAAAAAGAAAAGAAAAGAAAAAAGAAATGAAAACAGTGTAACCTAAACATTTGTCCTCTCCTGTTAATCTGAAATGAAAAAATAAGATGTGTAAATTTCTTTAAAAATGTAATTTATTGTTTAAAATAGAAACAACAAGGAATAATTCAGGGTATATACATACATATATATATATATATATATATATATATATATATATAAAATGTAAAGTTGTAGCGAGTAGAAGAAAGACTAGGATCAAAAACATAGAGGTAGACTATCAAAAAATTTTATAATGATGGCCTAATGTTGCTTGAAGGTAGACTGAGAAGAATCACAGTCATATATCATCATATAGAAACTAACCATTAGATACCGTTGTAATGAAGAATAGCTAATAATCCAACAAAGGAGATAAAACTTACCATAAAATGTATTCAAATCCAAAGGCAGGCAGGAAAAAAATAGAAAACAAATAGTAATATAGGAGTTTTAAACACAAAACTCTAAATCATCACATCAAATGTCAGTGCTCTTAACATTCCAATTAAAAGTTTCAGATCATCATAATAGGTAAGAAAGGAAGATTCAACTCAATGGAGCCTAAATTAGACACACCCACCTTAAAAAATGAGTGCAAATTGCTTAAATGCAAAATAATGAAAAGATGTGCCTTTTCAAAGTAATCAAAGAAATTTGGGACAACCACCATCATTATCATAAGAGCCAAAGTCATTTTCTGATCGAAGAATATGTATGATAAAACATTGTTTTGTCATCATGAAACAGTTAATTCATCAACAAACTGTAATTATAAACTTTTATGCACCCAGAGCAGAGCATCCAGTAAATGTAGCCAAAAATTGCTAAAACTATGATATCCAGAAAACTTCAAACACATATGGAAGCTAAATAACACAATCACCCGTGGATTGCAGAAGAAATCAAAATGTAATTTAGAATATTTTTTAGTGTTTTGGAGTAAAAGAAAGTGAAACAGAAACTGAAGAGATGTGGGTTTTAATTAACATAGTACTTAAGGGAAAATGTATCGAACTTAACACTTGTAATAAAAAAGAATTAGGGCCTTATGTTAATGACCTCACTTTCAACTTTAATAAACTAGAAAACAAAGAATGAATTACAGAGGAAAGGATGGAATACAAATCAGAGCGCAAAATAACAGTTACAGCATAAAACTTGTGGAAATGACTGGTATTTTCATTACCTTAATGGTGGTGATTATTTCAAGGGTGTTTACACATGTCAAAACTTATTTAATTGTTCACTTAAAGTATTGTATGTTCATTTTATTTTATGTTGATTATGCTTCAGTAAAGCTTTACAAAGAATATGATTTTCTGTGTTCAAAGTTTTTTTCCTCTTTAATATTTTAGTATCTACTTTAATATTCCATTGTATTATAACATCTAATTTTCCTAGGAAGAAGCCTGGAAATGATTCAATTCTTGGTTATTTTTAGATGATATTCTTTTGCTAGGAATGTTTTAGTATGTTAGGGAATCATGCTTCACTAGCCTCTCACAATTCCACACGCACTGTTATTGCCTCTACTCTTTTCAAAGATGTTTATAAAGTGAATACTTTTGGAGGACAGATAGGCAGCCCAGGGCAGTTGTGCTTCCTCCAAGTAACAGCCCAGCATATTTGAAAGAGCAGAGATCAGGAGGAGAGTGAAAGCAGGGAATGAAAAAGGAATATTAAGGTAACCATTCAACTAATGATAGATTCTTGTAGAATCCTCCTTGGTATAAGAAGGGGAACAGTTCCAGGTACCTGGTGTATACTAGAATCTTTGCATGCTCCAGTTCTGCCGTCAGCCCTGCAAGAAAATTTGGCCCTTCATCTATGTGGTTTTCTATCCCAAGAATACTATATTTTTCATCTACATTTGGTTGAAAAAAAAAAATCCATGTATGAGTGGTCCCGAGCAGCTCAAAACTGTGGTTCTTCATGGTCAACTCATGAAGCCTAAGACCAATCAATACTTTTTGGATTTATTTCTGGATCCAGATACATAAGCTTGAGCCAGAATTAAATATTATGATGATGTGAAACTTCTTTCAAAATGTTATCAAATGACTCCTGTACATTATAGTTTTATGGAGCGAGCACGCAATAGCACGTAGGCTACATAGCAGAATTTAAAAGAATACTGTTACTAAGTTATACGTATTATTTAGTGCTAATGTTTCCTCATACCAGAGATTTCTTTCAGAACTCAGGTTTACACATACCTTGCTAAAGACTTGCTTTTCACACTATTATTTATTATTATTATTATTTTTGGTAATAAAGAGAGATTTATGCATTGAAAGAATAATTGGTGTAGATGATCCATGTACCATTGGGGACTGATAGTTTAGTGGCTATCATTTTCTGGCTTGGATCAGAAGGGTGTGTGTGAGTGCACGCGGGTATGTATGTGTGAGATCACCTGTTTTGTCATTGTTGCTGTTGTCGATACTGCTGTTTCATCCTCCTTCCTTTGATTCTCAGAACAGAAAACACACTCAGGTGCCAATGTTCTTTGTCCGTAACAGATTTATTGGTGTCCATTTATCATTGCAACTCTATGCTGGGAGCATAAGATAAATGGAGCTATTTGGTCTTTTTCTTTTCTGTAGTTGCTTGTCTGCTCCTCAGAGTGGAAGGAATGGTATTGGCAATATTAAGCGATGGAAACACAATACAGAACGCCCTTCCAGGTGAAGTTCAAGTTGCAATGACTTTATCATTAGAGAATTTCTTCTCGTACACTGTTGTAAGGGAACTTTAAATCAGAGATCAAAGAGCTAACTGTAAATCTCAACAGGCCAACACAGAGCTGGGTGAGCCTCGGATGTTCATGCCTCGGATTAGAATAAATTTAAGATTTCTCATTTGTCTCTCATGAAGTGACTGTAACGTGCAGAACCTAAAATATTTTTCTGGATAAGGATACCCTTAACAGCTTAGTTACCTAAGATTCTATTGTGTGCTCACTAAAAAATGATCATACCAAGTAGATGATAATTTCTTTCAGAAATGAAATGTTGGGTGGCTAGGGAAAGGAAGCCTTTGGGAAGAGAGAACTCTGGTGAATTGTGTCTAATTTTCCCAGCTGGGCAGATTTTAATATTAGTCATTATCTACGAAGTTTGATGCAGACACATAATAGCAATAATCTTTTGTATTTTTGCTAACATTACATGTATTTTATTGCTAATATAGATGTTATAATTTATTGAGTTATTACATTACAGAGCTTATATTCCTGTATGGTTACATGTGGTAGAATGTGAGGATGAGCAAGGTTGGCACGGTATTCGCCCTAAGCCAGTCATTGAGTGAATAATTAAAATTTGAAGAATCAAGAGAAATGCCCAGGTTTCCCCAGCAGTCATTATAGGGAGATTTAACTTACAATAAAAACTCTATTAAATAAATTAAATTAAGCAGCGATCTGTTGGATAAGTTACAGACCTCTCAATAAGGAAAGGAAAGTATCCAGAGGCAATGTGTTTGACGTGGAAGGTCATAGAAGGTATTCAAGGCAACTTTCCAACAATAATAAAACAGCGTCTGTTCAAGGAGATGAATATCCTAAATATTCTGATTTGATCATGACACATCTACGCTTGCATTAAAATATCACAGGCACCCAATCTGTACAAATATTATTCAGCAATGAACAAATAAAGATAATTTTTTTTAAAAATTAGACTAGGCTCAGTTGCTCATGCCTGCTGTCCTAGTACTTTGGGAAGTTGAGGTGAGAGGCTGTCTTGATGCCAGACCACTCTGAACATGTGTGTTTTGGGAGAGAATTTTAAATTCTCTTTTAAATCTCTACATTGGTATTAAACTGTGCACATACATTTTGGAGAGGTGGGGTTTTTTGTTGTTATTGCTGGGGGGTTTCGTGTGTGTGTATTGAAAAGCATTATTTTTTTAAGTTTAAACTATAAAATCTTTAAAGTTTTCCAGATAATTTTCTGTGCACTTTGATTTTTCTTTTGTTGTTACATTCTTATTCTACAGAGGAAATAGCCTGCCGAGTATCTAAGAGGATAAATTATCAAAATTATTTTTTAAAACCTTGTTTCTGATAGGACAAAGAGAAATAATGAGGATATTCTTCTTTTTTTTTATTGAATGGTAACTATGTACATTAATGCACTTCTGGGGTACAGTGTGGGGTTTTCACATGCAATCCGAAATACTTCCATCAAACTGATCAACACAGCCTTCATGTCATTTTCTCAGTTATTATTTTAAAAAGTTCTGATTCTACTCTTAGAGAGATTCACTTGTACCCCTGTAAGATAAACTTCAAAAATGGTCCCTCCAATCCCCCTCCCTCCACCCATTCCCCCCTCCCTTCTCCCTCCTCCCCTTCCCACATTCTTAGGCTATTTGGTTATAGCTTTCATATAAAAGGTATAAATTAGTTTCATAATAGGGGTATGTACACTGGATACTTTTTCCTCCATTCCTGTGATACTTTGCTCAGAAGAACATTCTCCAGCTCCATCCATGTGAACATGAAGGACGTGAAGTCTCCATCCTTCTTAATGGCTACGTAGTATTCCATGGTGTACATATACCACAGTTTGTTGATCCAGTCATGGATCGATGGGGGACTTGGGTTTTAAAAAGATCTTCTGGGTCATGTGTGGATGGAGAATGTCTAGAAGTAAGGGACACAGCAAGAGTAGAAGCCAGGAGCTGAGTGAAGAGGCCAGTGTAACAACAAAGACCACAGGTCAGGATGATGCTGGTCATGCTGGGGGCAGTGAGAAGTGGTCAGAGCTCAGGTGTATTTGGAAGAAGGTGCCGACAAGATGTGGGGATGAATTTTATCTTGGGTAAGAGAAATAAATCTCAGAGAAGATGCCTAGATTATTTATTTTTTGAGACAGAGTCTTACTACGTTGCCCTGCATAGAGTGCCATGGCGTCACAGCTCAAAGCAACCTCTAACTCTTGGGATTAAGCGATTCTCTTGCCTCAGCCTCCCAAGTAGCTGGGAAGACAGGTGCTTGTCACAATGCCCAGCTATTTTCTTGTTACAGTTGTCACTGTTGTTTAGCTGCCCAGGTCAGGCTCAAACCTGTTAGCCTTGGTGCATGTGGCTGGCGCCATAATCGCTGTGCTATAGGTGCTGAGCCGATGCCTAGATTTTTTTACCTTGAGCATCTGGTGAGAGATGAAGCCGTAGACTAGGAAGGGAAGGACTGAGGAGGGGCAGGTAGGATGTCTGCAGACATCTATGGGGGAGCCTGGAGCTGGAGATATAGGTTAAGGAGTATTCGCTAATACGCATTTTAGGACTACTCTGTGTCAGAATTACCAAGTAACAGAATTGTCATATAATTCAGCAATTGCACTCTTGCTTTATAGCCTAAGCAATGCTCAGCATTTTATATGTGAGGTATCCTTTAATCTTCCTGAAAACATCTAGGACAAGTGACATTATTACTTATTAAATCTAAAACTCTGTTGACTGTATGATGTGCTCCGATTTCAGATATGCTAAAATGTGAAATTGTGCACATGGGAAATGGTGAAATGTGGTGATATTATTCCCATTTTTCAGATGAAGAAACTGAGACTTCAGTAGCTTGCCCAGGATCAAAGCTAGTAATTGACGTTAGGCTTCCTGCTCTTGATTCCTCCTGGTTGCTACTCCTTATTACAAATAAAGTGCTTAGCAACGTGAATGGTACATCGTCAGCCTTATGAATGAGGTCCCAATTATCAGCTGTTTAACGCACTGTATGTTGTCAAAGCAAAATGGATTCTGCAATATGCTGAGTGTATCAATAAGACGTGTAAACCTTTTACAAAGTCAAGGACATATAAATGTTGAAAAGATATTCTTAAGCATAAACGACCTCAATCCTGTACTAATTCAGTCTAGCTTGCTGGTAGAGGTCAATTAATTTTGCTCAATACTTATCACCCAATCTCACTTGCTTTCCAAGGAACACCAGCTGTTCATAAGTGGAAACACTCAAGTTCAAGGGTGGCTGCTGATGGAGCATGTGACCGTGACTTTGGGGTTTGTCACACATCAGCAGCTGCAGTTTTGAACTTGGTGAAGGGTTATATCCACCTCCAACAAAGTGAAGGCTACACAGACAGAAACTGCAGGATGAGAGGAATGTGAGCCGTAGGCTTGGGACTTATGTAGTCCCAGTTTCCTCTGAGAAGCCAAAGGTTGCTCTGAACAGGGTCTAAGCCCGGTAAAGTTAGTAGACTTATATATATTGCTTATTTTGTGACATGTGGAAGTCTTTGTTATGGATTATTTATTTTGGCAATGGGGGTGTCTTATGAACTTGGCAGTTAGTCAAAGGTCTGAAAAATTAGGTGGGTTTTATAAGGACTCAGAAATTCAGACTTGTCAAAACAACAGCAACAACAACCATCTTCAAACAACCCAACTGAAAATGAGCAGAGGTCTTATTAAATAGACAGTTCTCCTGAGATGTACAAATGGCCAATAATAAATAATAAACAGAGGAAAACACGCTCGACATCACTAATCATTCGAGAAATGCAAATCAAAACTACACCCATTACCATGGCTATTATAGGGAGAAAAACAAAGCATCAACAAGGATCCGTGAAAATTAGAATCCTATGGACTGTGGGTCGAATGTGAAATGGTATAGCCCCTGTAGAAAGTGATATCGCCATTCCCGAAAACTTTAAACATAGAATTATCATATAATTCAGCAATAGCACTTCTGGTTTATAGCCAAAAGACATGAAGGCAGGATCTCAAAGAGTTATTTGTACAGCCACGTACACACCAGCATTATTCACAATAGCCAAAATGTGTAAACAACGCAAACATCCGTCACCAGATGAGCGGATAAGCAGAATGCGATGTAACCATGCAACGGGATATTATTCAGTCCTTAAACAGGAGTGTCCAACCTCTGGCCTGCGCGTCACATGCTGATTTCGTGAGGACTTTTTTGCTTATCTGTGGTGTCCGATATCACAAAAAGTATGCATGGAACTTTCTTTTGCTAATCAGTTTCTTTAGTGTTTGTGTGTTTAATGTGTGGCCCAAGACAACCCTTAGTCTTCTAATGTGCCGTAGAGACAAAAAAGTTGTACATCTCTGCTTTAAAATGAAGGAAAGTCATGAAATAAGTCAGTCACAAAAGGACAAACTCTGCACAGTTCCACTCATGTGAGGTATCTGGAGTGGCCAGTTTATAGAGACGGAAAGTAGAATTGTGGTTGCTGGGGGCTGGTGGAGAGGTGAGGGGGAGTTAGTGTTTAATGGATACAGGTTCAGTTTTGAAAGATGAGGAAGTTCTGGAGGTGGATGGTGGTGATGGTTGCACAGCTGCATGAATATACCTAATGCCACTGAACTGTACGTTTAAAAATGGTAAAAACAGTAAATTTTATGTTATGTGTATTTCACCACGCAAAAGATTTTGGACTTGTCTATTTAGAATATTTGTTTCCTGTTTCCACTTCACTGCCTGTATACAGTCAGTGCTCAAAGAAATGAATAAATATGAACTATCACCGATGTAAACCAGATGGCCCATGTCTTCTACGTGTGCTGACTTGAGGTTATCCTGGATTTAGAACCCAGCCCCCTGGCTGCTATTCGCAGAAACATCCATTCATGTGAGTTTTGCTGAAGGTTTGTGTGATCACATGGCCGGGTCCCATCCCATAATTCATAGCCAAATCTTAAAGAATCTCATGCAACTACCCAGTAGTGTTCCCCTCTCTGCCCTTTCTCCCTCTGTCTCACTTCCTACACTGCACTGACTCTGCTTCTAGACTGATACAGACTCATACATTTAGGGGCTCTAGCAACAAAGAGCCCTCTGGGAAACAAAGCCTACCCTTGCCAGAAGGCAATATAGGTACCACATTTGTTATCAAACTGTGCCGTTCAGGAATGATATGGGCAACAGTGGGAGGAGCTGGCTGTGGCTAGAAGGGGAAGGCAGATGGTGTAGCAGGGACTCCTACTGCTGCCTGGGCCACCTGTCAGGACAGGTGCAGCAGATGCAACCAGGAGGTCAAAGCGTCGTCTATGACTATAACCATGGTGTGCTGAAGATAACTGTGTGCCCATCCCAGTGGTCCCCCTTATCTGAGGAGGACGCATTGTGATACTGTGGCATCAATCTGATAACCAAGACAGCTACTAAGTGACTAACAGAAATCCTGCCAGACACCTGCAGACACATAGATTGAGTGTGATCCTGTTATCATCTTGATTAATGCTACTTTATGCCAAGCCCAGGCCCAGACATATTCCTTTCAATATGAAAATAATTGGCCATGGGAAACTCTACCTGTTTTGACCAGGTATGCCGAGGCATAAGATTTCTGTAGAATGTTTGCTATTGCTTCTTCGGAACAAATTGCCTTTTTTTATTTGCATTTTTACTTCCCTATAGATAGAATAGCCCATGTGAAAAAGAAAAAAAGTCCAACTTGGTTTTGCTGCTGAAAGCATTATTATTATCTTGCTGACTTTACCTGTCACTTGGGAACATGGCTACTCACCTTCGTGCCTCAAACTCATTAAAATATTTGACTTTACATGAAATGTTCAGGCAAATTAGAGTGACCCTAACATCAACCGAAAGTTGTCCTTGTTGGTGGTCTTGAGTGGTTTACTGCTGGAAATCACTGTGGTCTACTTCCTCCAGAGGATGGACTGGGACATTGGAAGTAACTGTGCCATCTACAAATCTCAAGACTTCTGAAGAGTTTTCTTCTTTCCTTTTTTTTTTTTTTTTGAGACGGAGCCTCAAGCTATCCCCCTGGGTAGAGTGCCATGGCATCGCAGCTCATAGCAACCTCCAACTCCTGGGCTCAAGCGAGTCTCCTGCCTCCGCCTCCCAAGTAGCTGGGACCACAGGCGCC
>CAUYQV010172869.1:0-10496 GCA_963574575.1 Galagoides demidoff | reverse complement strand
GTGGCAGGCGCCTGTGGTCCCAGCTACTTGGGAGGCTGAGGCAGGAGACTCACTTGAGCCCAGGAGTTGGAGGTTGCTATGAGCTGTGATGCCATGGCACTCTACCCAGGGGGATAGCTTGAGGCTCCGTCTCAAAAAAAAAATAAAAAATAAAAAAATAATGTGTAAGCATTATGTGAAGGCCAAGTGGAGGGTACATTCTCTTGCAAGAGATCTGAAAGCACTCTCAGTTTGAGACCCAACTTAAACCAAATTCAAAGCTGAGTTTTTCCTAGGAGACTCAAATACTTTAAATAAAGGCAGCAATTTCTTTACCTTCCCTCAGGGTTACAGTTCTATAACATCCCAGCTGAACATGGCAAACATCTGTTAAATTTCTTGCCTACTTCTGGCCCTGAATGTTGACTATTATCACCTTCTACCCCAGGTGTCCTCAAACTACGGCCTGCAGGCCACATGCAGCCCGCCTAGGACATTTATCCAGCCCACCAGGTGTTTTTGCCAACGCTGCCTGTCCTGCTTAGCAGCCCACTAGTCCGAGGGCCTGCAGTCCGGCCCTCAATGGTCTAGGGGACAGTGAACTGGCCCTCTGTTTAAAAAGTTTGAGGACTGCCGTTCTACCCCCTGCCCAACCACTATCAAGCTCTCATTTGCTGGATATGGCAAATGTCTTTAGGGCAAATACAATTTTCTTACTTGTTTATTTCTCCAGGTTCTTACTTTTCCTTAAATTTTGGCTTTATCAGTGACCTGTCAGATAATGTTTTGAAAAGATTTCCCATATTTTCTTCAAATATTTTGACTGTTTTTAGAAGGAAGGTTGGTCCAAAAAAAAAAAAAATCAAGCCCTTTATTCTCAGAAGCACAAAATTCTTCCAGTGTCCCACAGGATCACATAGCAAGCAGGAATAATTTTCATTTTCCTTCCACATACATGAGGTCCAAAGTGGCAAAATAACTTGCCCAAAGTAATGCAGCCAATAAAAACCCTTATCTATTTGACTCTAAACATTTTTAATTTATTGAGGTAAAAATCAGCATCAGCCAGTAACTACAAGCATGCCCAGTGTCCATTTCTTAGTTTCTAATACCATTTTCCAACAAAAGGAACCAGGGTCCTTGGAGAAATTGCTAGTTTTAGGGCTGAAGCAGTGAATATACAGATGAGCCTGGAGCATCTTCTAGTGTCGGAAGAAAGCAAGTACTCAAGAAAAAACAGAAAACAAAAATCCCACACCAATGAGAATATGTCCAAGGGATACAGGTAGGAGCCAACTGAAAGAGCTACCAGTGAAGCAACCAAATAAATAATGTAGTATGGGATAATAACTCAAAGTATAAAGTAATTACAAGTCCATAGGGATAAATATAAATGATTAAACAAATAAATAAATGGGAGAGAAAGACAAGAATTCCAAATGATGTATGTAGATACTCCTTCCTCCAGGAGGTGAAACGCAATTTCCCTTCCCTGGGGTGAGTGTTGGACTTAATGGATTTGCTTTTACTTTGAGGAATAGCATATGGAAAGGGGACATCATTACTTTCAGATGGAGAAACCTGCTGGATCCAAGTGATTAAAGTGAACCAAGTAATTGAAGTTAATATTACCAGTGGTCCACGATGTTGATAGCATGTACCCTTTGGTAGTACATAGTGAAGAAGGTGCTTTGCTCTTCCCCTGGCCTTAATCACAAGAAGAAAACATCAGATATAGCCAAATTGAGGAATGGTCTGTACAGCACCTGACCAGTATTCCTCAAAACTGGTAATGGGTGAAAAACAAGGACAGTCTATGGAACATCAGAAGACACTAAGAGACGTGGGGACTAAATATGATGTGGTGTTCTGAAATGGGAAAAAGGCAGTAATAGGAACGCTGGTGAAATCTGAATAAAGTCTGCAGTCTGCATCAGTGTTGGGTTCTTCGTTCTCACAATGGGCCATATTGACATGAAATGTTAATGTTAGGGGAACAGGGTGAAGGTCATGGGAGGGCTCTGTATGATCCCTGGAACTTTTCTATAAATCTGAAAGTAGCCCAAAATAAAAAGTTAACTTAAAAAAAAACCCAAAAGTCAGCCTGGACTGATTCTAAATAACAAAACTTTCCAGAATACACAGAAATTACACTGACACTGCGGTCTACTGATAAGTAGAAATGCATATATTTATACTAAAAAAAATTATCTCATTTCATTCTCAGAAAGATTCTCAAGGTAAATAAAGTTGATATAATCCCCTTTCAATAAATGAGTAAAATTTAGAAACACAAATGTTAAATGATGGTCCGAGATTCTCTATGAGCCTAACAACCTGAACTACCAGCCCCAAAAGGAGGTGGATTAGGCCCAAGACATCACTCACTTGTTTTCTGAGAGGGCTACAAAACAGTGAGAGGTTAAAATTCTTTCCCAATGCCTACCTGATATCCTAAGACAAAATCCACCCTCATATACAGACGGTAGCACAAGTGCCCAGTGGTCCAACTGAGGCCCACAAGAGAGAGGGTTGGCTTGGGGTGTGTTTAATTTTTTATGTTCCAGCCAATCCCCCTCCGCCTTTTAGACATGATACTAATGCCTCTCTTTTGTGTGAAACTTCACCGTTGACAGAGCAGGTCCCTTCTTCATTGTCTTGTGTGTGTCTCACAAGCACCCTTGGTGTGAACAACTGTTACTCTACTTCAGGCGCTGGGAACCTGAGGCTACCTTGCTGCTCAGTTCTGAGTGCAAGAGCTGGGGCTTCCACTGCTGTGCTAAAGTCCCAGGACTGAGGAGCAGGAGGACCTGATCTCCTTGGATGCCTTCTTTGTGGGAATCTGGCTGAAAGGCAGCCCAGAGGTGGTGTCCCTGGGGCTCCATCATAACAAGGTCCCTAAATACACAAGTTTCCCTGTCCTGTCCATTAATTTTTTTGGCAAGGGTATGTATAAAACAATTGTGTTCTTTCTTCTTTTCAAAAGTTAGTGTCCAGGCATTATCCTGTTTCGGTCTTTATTAACCCAAACGTTTGTATTTATTTTGCTTCAGAAAATTAGCAGCATCAGAGAGTGACCATCACCTGAGGCTCATTATAAGGAAGAGAGCCTTTCAAAATAATCCATTAGTTAACAATTGTGTATCTTCATTAAAACCAACTTCGTTTTGCTTTCAGAAAAAAATAAAGTAAAAATCTTAGCTTCTTAAAGCAGTATATTTTAATGCAAATGAAGCTGGGCTGTTATATTTGCTTTATTTACACCATCCTTTAAAATAGATGGAGGTTATAGAGTAGGCTCGTTTTGCTCCCTGAACTCTTGGGCACTGTTGCCCTAGCTGCCCTGTTCTGTTAGCGCCCACAGGCACTGGGACAGTGACTCCACTGGGACGGATGCAGGATCAGCAGGTACACGTGGACGTGTGGTCAGCCCACACTAAGAAATCAACGCAGGAGGAAGCTTTTCAGTCTGTGTGTGTTGAGAGAACCACAGCCCAGCTGTGGGTTACAGATCAAAAAAGGACCCTATTCATTGTGGTGAAAATAATACTTAGCAAAATGTTGAATCAGGTTCTATTTCCTGCCCTGAATTCAAATAATGGAACCACATGAGCACGCAGGTGATGAAGGACCTGCAGGGAAGTGTGGCAGCTGTGTGACCCTGGCACAGCAGGAAGGAGGGTCACTCCTCTACTCTCCAAGGCCACAGGGAATTGCCTGTAAGAGAAGCAGTGTTAAGAAACCAAAAATTCATTCATGAAGAGTGAAAATAAATCATGACCATGGCCAAGAAATCTGGACACCCTCCCCCCATATTTGATCACATTTATACCCATAGCTGTTACCTCTTCACCCAAAAGTTGCCTTCACGTTCTGTTGAGTCTTGACCTGCCAGTTCCTAGATACACCGTTTCTGCTTTTGCCTGAGCCCACCTGAGTCTTTCTCTCATGCCGTAAGACTGTTTTCATTCTGGTGTGCCCACCAGTGTGCTGCGTGAAGCCAGGATCCACCACCACAAGCCCACGTCCTGTTTTGCAACCTTGCCATTATGTAGACAAAGGAACAGGCACAGCCCCCAGCAGCCTCCATCTGCCTGAACCGAAAGGCAACATTCATTTTCTCCCTGAATGTGTAAGAGCTGCTTAGGAGCCCAGCATGCAATCTGAACTCTGGCTGTGTCAGCTCAAGTCTAAAAGGATCGGTAGAGCTTGGGTTTTAGTTTCAGTTCAATCAAATGGTTGAATCATAGAGGAGGAAGAGTGTTTGAGCCATTGACGGCTGGGATGTTGAAATAATTCTAAGTAGACATAGCCATTGGTATGTTGCTTTATTCCCAGGACATGAGGCTTGGAGTAAGAATGGGCGGCAGTGTGGCAGATATCAGGACCCCAAACCCAGGCTAGGGTGCATCTTGGCTCCTTTGACATTAGAAGATTATACTGATTTATTATTTTGAGTTAAGCATAGAGCACAGTGGCAAAAAAGCTTGGGGTGGAAGAAACAACACAAGGGAGATATTTAAAGGAAAGTTCTAAGCTGGAAAGATGGTGCTAGGATATTAGCCCTCTGCAAGCTGAACTTTAAGGAGAATAGGCATCTCACAGCCATACTGATGAGGCTTAGAAACAATATGTGTGCCCTGCACTTCCTACAATGCCATGCTGGCTGTTTTCCATGCTGGACTGAATGTTTCCTTTTAATGAACACCCCAATTTTCCTGTCTTTCTGTTTCCTTTGCCCCAAACCACCTAGATCAAGGTTGCATAGTAGATGTTCAGATACCAGAATCAAGTGGAACATGAACTGAGGTTCTATTCACAGCATGTTGAAAGCATTCATTGACCTAGAAATGAGAAGTGGGGTTCCTCAGTCCCTTGGCCTCACGTGCAGCCCACACACTCCTGCTTTTCTTTATAAGGAATTCAAGAGGGAAAAAAAAATCCTACACCTCCCCGCCCACACACACCCAATAAGGCCCTTCTGATTTGGTTGCAAGCAAGTGATGAAATTGTGAGAACCCTTAGCCATGTCTCCAGGCTGAGTGGGTGAGGCGACGTGGGATATAAGCATAGTCTAGGTCCAGGGGTGGGGAAAAACAGCTCTCATGGTCAAAAGTTGAGAGTGTTACTGAAATGACACTGCAACGGAGTGGTCACACTAGAAACATAACTGAGAGTCAAACTTTAAAATCCTCTTTGATTTGAAAGCATCCCCAGAACTGGTTGAACTTACCCTCTCTTCTGTAGGACGCCCCATTCACCTCCAGGAGACAGTAGGGACCAACTGGAATATGAGTGTGTCCTGGTCCAACTTCTCTTCCCGGTGTTGAAGACTCTAAACAGGTGATGGGAATATCAGTACCGACAGAGAGCTCCCCTCTCCTCTACTCCTGACCCAAGCGTGATACTTAGTGGTGTAAAATACATTATTGAACCTATAAATACCAGTCATGAGACCAGCCTGAATAAGAGCAAGAGCCCATCTCTACCAAAAATAGAAAAGAATTAGCCAGGCATGGTGGTGCACACCTGTAATCTCAGCTACTTGGGAGGCTGAGGCAGAAAGATCACTTAAGCCCAGGAGTTGGAAGTTGCTATGAGATATAATGATGCCACTGTACACTGCAACTCTAGCTGGGAGGTTTTTTTTTTTTTTTTAATTAACTTTTGAGAGAGAGAGAATCATAATGTGCACTTGTAAGAAATAATGCTAAAATTTCACATTCCTTTACCTTTCCCCCATTGGTAATATCTTGTAAAACTATAGTACAATATTACAGTTAGGATTTATGTGGCTCTATTTCTGCATTCTCCTGTTTGATCCTGTATCTATGTGTCTATTCCTCTGCCAATATCAGACTGTCTTTTCTTCTTGGTCTTCTTGTTCCTCTTGTTCCTCTCCTTCTTCTTCTTTTTTTTTTTTTGTATTTAATACACAATCTTAATTCTATTACCCAGACTAGAGAGTGTTGTGGCATCAACTTAGCTCACAGCAACCTCAAACTCCAGGGTTAAAGCAATTTTCCTATCTCAACCCCCTGAGTAGCTAGGACTACAGGTGCCTGCCATAACACCCAACATAGTTTCCTATTTTTAATAAAAATGGGGTCTCACTCTTCCTCAGGCTAGTCTCAAAGTCCTGAGCTCAATTGATCCTTTCACCTCGGCCTCCCACCAGAGTGGTAAGATTACAGACATGAGCCACTGTGCCTGACCTATATATAGTCTTCATTACTGTAATTATCTAAGTCTTAAGAAATGATAGCTTGATTTTTCCTACTTTGTTATTTTTCAAAATTGTTTTAGCTATTCTAATCTATGTGTCATTTCATATAAATTTTAGAATAATCTTGTCTCTATTTGTAGAAAATCTTGCTGGGATTTTGATAGGAATGACATTAAACTCACAGATAAGTTTGGGCAGATATGACATCTTACTATTTGAATCTTCCAGTCTATGAATATGGTATGTCTCTTCATTTACACAGATCTGCTTTGATTTCTTTCATCAGTATTATAATGTGTTCAGCATACAAGTCCTAGTCCTATACATGTTTTGTTGGATTTATATCTAAGTATTTCTTTTGAGTAACTATAAATGATATTGTGTATTTTGGTTCATTGCCCATGTGTCCATTATTATTAAATGGAAATACAATTAATTTTTAAATATTGATCTTATATCTGATAACCTTGCTTAACTTACTTGTAAATCTAGGAGTTTGTGTAAATTCATTGGAATTTTCTACATAGACAAACATCATCTGGAAATAGGGAGAGTATTTTACTGGTTAAAAGACTCTGTGTTGATAATTCTTATCTTTCAGCACCTGAATACACTTCTGGCCTCCATGGTTTCTAATGCAAATCTGCTGTCATTCAAATTGTTTTTTCCCTCCTAAGTTGTCATTTCTCTCTCTCTCTCTCTCTCTCTCACTACTTTCGAGATTTACCAAACAAAACAAAACTCTAGTTTTCAGAAATTTAACCATGATGTGCTTGGAATAAATGTCTTTGGATTTAGCCTATTTTTCATTGTCTCAGCTTCCTGAAGATCAGAAGTTATTTTCTGAATTTTACCAAATTTGAGAAGTTTTCAGCCCTTTTTTCAAGTGCTTTTCAGTCCTCTTTCTGTTATCTTTCTAGAACTCCGATGACACTTTGTTTTTTTAAATAATCACAAAGGTCCTGAGCCTCTTTTCATTTTTTTCTGTCCATTTTCTATTATTGAGATTTAGTAATTTCTATTATTCTGTCTTTCGGTTTACTGACTTTTTTCCTCTGCCCCCTCCATTTTGCTGTTGAGACCACCCATCCACTGAGTTTTTAATTTTAGTCATTGTATTTTTCAGTTTTAAACATTTCCACTTGGGCCTCCTTTATGTCTTCATTTCCCTTGCTGATATGTTCTATTTCTTAACTGAGACTTCCCCACTGCCATTGGTTTGAAGAACATTCATAGTTTGCTCCTTGAGCCATTTTCATGAGGTTGTCTTAACATCTTTGTCAGATAACTCCAGCATCTCGGTCATCTTGGTGTTGGCATCTATTGATTACTTTTTCTCATTCATTTTAACATCTTCCTGGTTCTTGGTATCATGGGTGATACAATCTCATGATGGTATCATGAGACTCTGGATCTTATTTAACCTCCATTTTAGCTGGCTTTCTCTAACGCTGTTGGAAAAGGGGGACATTACCTGATTACTGCCTTATAGGAATAGCGGTATAGCCTCTTGACTTAGCGTCTGCTGGCATCCACAGGGGTAGGGATTCCTTGCTATTTCTGGGTAGAAAGAAGCAGGGGTTTCAATTACCAACCAGCCTTCCACTGACACCTCCCTGGTGGAGAGGCAGGGAGAGCCTTACTACCACTCCCTAAGTGGCCTCCACTGACACTGGCAGTGGCTTTGTTAATGAACCATGTGGCTGCTAAGTCCTGACTGTCACCAGGCCTCTGGCAGCACCCCATCTGTTAGAAGGAGGGGTGCCTCTCTCCTGCCAGGTGGCAGTAGAAGTCTCAGCTGCCCATGTGGCCTTCACTGATACCATGGTGGGCACCTCACTCTTGACCATGGAGGGGGAGACACTAAGCTCCCTATTCAGCCTTTGAGCCATGAGTGTGGGAGGGGGACATAGTTTTTTCTGTGATGTTTGGCTGCAGTGAGCAATTATTTTCTGAAAGCTTCCTATCTTGCTAGACCATGCCTTTCTTGGTGTTTTGGCTAGCCATGTGGGCTCTCATTAGCATTTTGCTTACATCTGTTGTTTCCAGGTTGCCAGCTTCTTCAGCTCCAGGGTGGGATATATGCAGCCAGAGGCAAACCCAGAGAATCCACCATTGTGTAATTCATTTAGTCCCAGGCAGTCTGTTTCTTCTCTTCACCTTTTGGAGTCTTCTAAGATTTGTTTTCCAAGTAACATCCAGGGGTGTCAGTTGTGCTTAGTAGGAGAAATAGGGAAAAGCATGTCCATCTTCTCAGAAGTGACTTTTGAGAAAAGAAAATGTATCTGATATGACGCTTTCTGGGGTGCTCTCTGATCCTAGCTTAGTGGTCTCCATGGAATCCACTTTCCCAGTCTCCTTTCACTTGAGCCATCCCTAACACCCTATTCTCATGCTAAAGAGTCTGCCTGCCATTGTTTCATCCAGTGACACTACCTGACTTCATCTGGAGGATCCTTTGCAGTCTTTGCAGGCCTGAGAACCCATATAATCCTAATTCCCATAAGTCTAAGCAAGGAATTTTCCTAAGGGCAGAGTTGGCCTTTCTTTCTTTTTTTTTTTTTTTGAGACGGAGCCTCAAGCTATCCCCCTGGATAGAGTGCCATGGCATCACAGCTCATAGCAACCTCCAACTCCTGGGCTCAAGTGAGTCTCCTGCCTCCGCCTCTCAAGTAGCTGGGACCACAGACACCTGCCACAACGCCCGGCCATTTTTTTTTTTTTTTTTTGGTTGCAGCCATCATTGTTGTTTGGCAGGCCTGGGCTGGGGATTCGAACCCGCCACCTTAGGTGTATGTGGCTGGCGCCTTAGCCTATTGAGCCACAGGCGCCAAGCCGAGTTGGCCTTTCTGTGGCAAAATGAGTAAAATAAATGTAGCAGGGTTTTTCAAAATGAGAAATAATTTTTCATTAAAAAATTATATTATTATGTTTTCCCCATGTTTTAGGTACCAGAAGTTACCCTTTAAATAAAACAATGATTTTAGAATTTGGTTATCTTTACTTAAAAAAAAAAAAAAGGAAAAAGTTGGAAAAGGCATGTTGGTTCCCCCCAAATTGCTTTTTTCCCCTTTATTTTGCTTTTAATTTAACTTACTGAAGTCTATTTTATATACATTGACATGTGCAAGTCTTAATGGCACAATTAAGTGAGTTTTGACAAATGGTTAACTGTGTAATGCCGACCTCAGTCACGTGAAGAATGTGTCCATAACCTTGGAAATGTCCCTCAATCACTTTTCCATCAGTACTTCTGACCTATGAGGTTCTGACTTTGTCACAAGAGCTCATTTGCCTGCTCCAAAGTTTCATAGTAATGGAGGCGGGTAGGCGTGCTCCTTTGGGTCAGCATAATGTTTGTGAGCTGCCCTTTTTTTTTCTAGGTAGTGTTTCCTTGTATGGCCCCGCTCCCTCCCTCTCCTAAACACTCATCTCTCTAGGACTTTGCTGGGTCAAAGTCTCCAGGAACTGGCCTTGTTACCTCCAGCTGACCTCAGCTATGTCATTCCATAGGTATTAAGGTGCAGTGTCTTATTACTCACCTGCAGGAAGAAAAAATAACTGAGGACTTAATACTACTTTTTTCTTCCATTAACACAATTTGATTGTGCTGAAAAGAATTTTTTTATTCTCCTGTTGATGGACATTTAGTGTGTTCATGGACTGGTGTTGTTATGAATAAGATCATCGGGAATGTTCATGTGGAAGATGTTCTATTATATTGAATTTAGAAACATTTCAACCATTACAACTTCAAGCATTTTATGTCTCGTTCTCTTTGACTGCAGGAATTTCAACTGCATGTATGTTAGATTACTAATATAATCCCGCAGGACACTGATGGATGTCCTCTTCTTTTTTCCTTTTTCTTTCCTTTGCCTCACTTGGAATAATTTCTACTGATCTGTCTTGGAGACTATTGATCCTTGTTCTTCACTGCTCGTTCTGCTGTTAAACCCATCAGTGAATTTTTATCCCACATATTCCATTTCTCGGTTCTAGAATTTCCCTTTCATTCTCCTGTAGAAGTTATATTCATCTCATGAAATATCCCATGTTAATCCATTATATCCATTTTTTCTTTATAAATTCCTGGACATACTTATAATAGTTGTTTTGAAATTTTTGCTAATTCCAATTTCTAAGCCTGTTTTTTTTTTTTTTGGAGACGGAGCCTCAAGCTATCCCCCTGGGTAGAGTGCCATGGCATCACAGCTCATAGCAACCTCCAACTCCTGGGCTCAAGCGAGTCTCCTGCCTCAGCCTCCCAAGTAGCTGGGACCACAGGCGC
>CAUYQV010172867.1:0-29956 GCA_963574575.1 Galagoides demidoff | reverse complement strand
CCTCAAGCTATCCCCCTGGGTAGAGTGCCATGGCATCACAGCTCATAGCAACCTCCAACTCCTGGGCTCAAGCGAGTCTCCTGCCTCCGCCTCCCAGGTAGCTGGGACTACAGGCGCCCGCCACAACGCCCGGCCATTTTTTGGTTGCAGCCATTGTTGTTTGGCGGGCCCGGGCTGGGGATTCGAACCCCCCACCTTAGGTGTACGTGGCTGGCGCCTTAGCCGATTGAGCCACAGGCGCCGAGCCAGTAGTATTTCTCTATGCAAACAATAATCAATCTGAACAAGAAACCAAGAAATTAATCCCATTTATGATAGCTACAAAGAAAATAAAATACCTAGGAAGAACTTAAGGAAAAAGTGAAAGATCTTTATAATGAAAAGTATAACACTAATGAAAGAAGTTAAAGGGGACACAAAAAGTAGAAAGATTTTATTCTCATGGATTGAAAGTTTCAATATTATTTAAATGCCCATTCTATTCAGAGAAATCTATAGTTTCAGTATGATCGCCATCAAAACACCAATGACATTCTTCACAGAAGTAGAAAAAAAATCCTCAAATTTATATGGAACCTCAAAAAACCCCAAATAGTCAAAGCTGTCTTGAGTAAAAAGAGCAAGACTAGAGGGGAATCACATTACCTGACTTCAAATTATTCTACAGAGATGTAGTATCCGCAAACAGCACTGTACTGACATAAAAACAGACACAGGGACCAATGGAATAGAATAGAGAACTCAAAAAGAAACTCAAACATCTATAGTGAACTTATTTTCAACAAAGTTGTCAAGAACATACACTAGGGAAAGGATAAGATTTTCAATAAATGGTGCTGGGAAAACTGGATAGTCATATGCAGAAGAATAGAACTAAACCCTATCTCTCCTTCCACACAAAATCAAAACGAATTAAATACTTAAACCTAAGATCTAAAACTATAAAACTACTAAAAGAAAACACTGGGGAAATGCTTTGGGACATTGATCTGGGCAAGGACTTTTTGAGTAATACCCCCAAACCACAGGAAATGAAAGCAAAATTAGACAAATAGAATCACATCCAGATAAAAAGCTTCTGCACTTTATCATTTTCCGATAAAGGAAATAATCAACAAAGGGAAGAGACAACCCACAGAATGGGAGAAAATATTTGCAAACTATTCATCTGACAAGGGATTTAATGCTACACTATATATAAGAAGTCCTGAAAATTCAATAGGAAAAAATTGAATTAAAAGATGGACGAAGGATCTGAATAGATTATTTCTCAAAAGAACATTACAAATGGCCAAAAGCTGTATTAAAAAATATTCAATGACATTAGTCAAATGCAAATAAAATGCCAATGAGATGTCACCCCTGTTAAAATGGCTTTTATCAAAAAGCTGGGCAATAATGAATGGGGCAAGGATGGGGAGGAAGGGAAACCCTCACACACTGTTGGCGGGAATGCAAATTAACGAACCACTATGGAGAACAATATGGCAGTTTCCCAAAAAACTAAAAACAGAATGACCCAGAAATTTCACCGCTGGAGATATATCCAAAGAACAGAAATTCAGTATATTAAAGAGATATCTGCACTCCCATGTTATGGCAGCACACGTTTCACAAGAGCCAAGATTTGGAATCAACCTAGGCATCATGGATGGAGGAATGGAACCAAGAAATTGTGGTATATACACACAATGGAATTTTTTTTTCATAATGGAATATCACATAGCCACAAAAAACCAAAAAGTCCTGCTGTTTGCAACAACATGGACAGATGTGGACAACGTCATGTTGAGTGAAATAAGCCATACACGCAAAGACAAATCTCACACGCTCTCACTCATATGTGGGAGCCGAACTCGTGGAGACAAGGGTAAAGTGATGGGTAGTAGATGCTGGGGAGGGGAGCAGTAGGGGTGGGGGAGACAAAGTAGGGATGGTTAATGGATGCAACAATATAGTGAGATAGATAAAAGGAGTAATGTTTGATAGCACTACCAAGTGACCATACTCAATAATAAGTTTGGGCATACTTTAAACTAGCTAAAAGAGTGATTGATAAAAGACAGGATAAATGCCTGAGGTGTTAGATACTTCAATTACCCTGATTGGATTGACGCACATTGTATGCCTGTATCAAAAGATCACATATTCCTTAAAGATATACAGCTGTTATGGGTTCATAATAATTTAAAATAATGTTTTTTTAATTTAGGAAAAATAACTCAGTGCAATTTAAGCTATGTGAAGTATGCAAAATTTATCAGGCCCGGAGAGACACAGTCTGGGAGTTCAGTCAAGGCATGTTGTTCCTAAGTAGCTGCTTATCTTCACATCCCTGGAATTTCTGATTCAAAGAGCAGTGTATATCTGATCAATAGCTTATGTTATTTTAACATAAATTATTGGAGAACAACTTAGGCACTGCCTCTTTTTTTCCTTCTCAAAGTGCACTTGTAACTTCTGCTAATCAAAGTAAACTTTCAGAGCAACTGAAATGTATGCTCCCTGGTAGCCGTCCTCAAGCTTTGAACTCAGATAAACGCTATACTTAATGATATTTTCTGAATCTCACTATCTAAAGTTGACGATCAGGTAATCAAACCAAAATGATCCTGTCTCTACCCTCCACCTCTCCTGGAATGCTACATCACTGCTGCCAGAAGACTGTTTCCTACTTAGTTGTCAGGGCATTTTCTCCGCATTCTTTGCTCTTTTTGTTTTTAAGAATCTCTTAGTCTCTCAGATACTCCTTCGTCACTTCAAAGTAGCAGTATTTTTGTACAGTGTGGCTTACGTACATTGTGCTTGAAATCTTGGTTGGCAGTTTTATAGTATAAAATACCTACCATTCTGTTGAAAAAATATTATCATTTTTAGATTTCTAAAATCTGACATGTGAATTATTTAAGTTTGGGGGACCCAATTTATAAAAAACATTGCTTTCTCCTCCCTCCCCTCCCCTCCCCTCCCCTCCCCTTCCCTTCCCTCCCTGTCCCGTCCCTTCCCTTTCCCTTTCAACAGGGTCTTAGTCTGTTGCCCAGGCTGGAGTACAGTGGCCTTATGTTCATTTATTGCAGCCTAAAATTCCTGAGCTCAACTAATTGTCCTGCCTCAGCCTCTTGAGTGGCTGGGACTATAGGCATATGCCACCATGTCAAGCTAATTTTTCTACTTTTATACTCTTGTTCAGGCTGCTCTTGAACTCCTCATCTCGAGCAGACTTTCTGCCTTGGCCTCCCAAAGTGCCAGGATTACAGGAGCCACTGTGCCCATCCTTAAAAACATTTGCAAAAAGACAAATGATGGGCAATCTACACATCTAGCCAGATCAATAGTAAGATAAATCTCAACAACCAACCACAGCCTGGTGTTATATAGAATTAGTTACAGGAACAATCCATTCCCAATGCAAAGACTTTCAGAACAAGTAGAACATGACTATGAACGTAGCAGTGCACCAAAATCTCCATCAGTGGATAAGGAAACCACAGGAGATCTCCAAACTAAAATTCTTTATTTGGGGGGAAAAAAATTCAGCTTGATACCAATGAAATGTTATAGCCTCAAAACCTAAAAGTTGTTCCAAAACCCCTTCACAAAATTGTTAAATGAGATCACTGCATTGTATGAACATGCCAACAAAGGAAAACATTTTGGTCAACTGAAAACAAACTCATCACACCCTACCAACTATTTTAAGATCAGAAACAATTTATCAGCAGTTGGATGTTACTTCATAGAAACTTATGCTTATGACTCAACTATAACAATTAATTTTGTTGGGTAAAAAAACAATAGTTTTCAATTTTTAATATAATATTATTGCATTTTTATAATTGCATATAGTGGTGACTTTATTTTCAACTAAGACTTTACTTTTATTAATTGTACCTGCCAATCATTTATATTAAAATAATAATGTATATTGACTTAGATATTTAATCTAACTTATGTTATATAGTACCTTTGTAATGTTTTATTAAATGATATCTATCCATAATTTTTTAAAATTTTTATATGTTATAAAAACTTTTAGTATCTGGGTTTTATTGATTAATTTTGACAGTATTCTGATAGTGCTTAATGAAAAACTGATATTAATAACAAGATTTCAGCATTTCTAAAGTTAAACACCAAAATTCCATGCACTGTAGTTATTCTAGGAATGTTTTCCTGAGTGCTTTGGAGAAAAGAGAATATTTAAAATCTCTCTTCAGCTCATCTTCAAATTCAACTGATCTAATCCAATCGATGGTTAGGTAGGAATGTGCCATACTATAGAACAATGACTAGCTATTTTTTCTTCTACATTACCAATTTTTTTTTCTTCTTACAAACTCCGTGCTGTGATTTTCAGTGTATTTCACACAAAATCATACAGGCAAATTTAAATGTACCTTTAATATTCCCTTATTTCTGCACACTAGTTAATCAAATTGCAAATAAAACAAGAGGGGATTTCATGGAACGTCTCTGATGTCACCTTGAAGAAAGTGTCCTACACCATCTGCTGGTTTATTGAGCACACATTATAGCGATGGTGATGAATTCTTCTCCAATAAATGATACACATTGACATAGCCACCAAGGACAGCTTAATAACCAGAACTTAATAACCAAAATTCCTGGAAATACAACCAGCTGAAATTATTTATGTGACTTTTGTACTTGTGGAGTGGCTAATATTGTAAATAATCTTTTTCTGTTATGCTTCATTTATACGTGCTATTAAGTGTGTCTTGTAATCCAGCTCACAAACAGGTTAATAGTCTTCCCCTTCTTCATGCTTTTGTGGGTTGTAATCCGAGACTGCTTACCTTGTTAAGAATATATAGGCTGAAAAGACATCAGTCTAATAGCACATCAAAAATAACTCAAAGACCATCCTACCTATTTTTCCTTGGATTGGCTTACATGAGTATAGGAAGAAAATATAATTATCACCTAGAAATTAGAATTATTCCATAAATAATTAAGATCCAAGCTCTCAGTGACTCCCTAACAAGAAGAAAATGAAATATAGCTCTTAAGCAAAAAAATGTTGGTAGTACTAATATAGGCAATAAGAAGGAATAGAAATTGCTAATATAATTAATAAATAACTAATAAAAATAAAGAAAAAGGACTTTTATGAATCATGTGAATAAAATCATAGAATATCAATTCTAGAATTTAGCTTATAGATATTTAAGGTAAAGACTCAAAAATAAATTGAAACATTTAGTCAATCATTGGACCACTAGCATTTTGGTGTTGCTTTATAGTTGACACTGTTACTTAGAGTTCAGTTCAGGAACTAGAAATCACTCTAGATTCTTTGATCAGTGAAGGAATCAAATTAGTGAATCATATAAAATCCTCAGAAGAACTGGAGATCCGGATTGAAGGCTGGGTATCTAGGTGTAACCTCTGCCTGAATCAGAGTATTTGATGAAACTCTTGAGTTATAAAAAATAAAACAAACGCTGTTTTGCTCCAAGGGTAAAAAGTTACCACTGCCCAGAGTAACTCCTTCAGAGCTGGAGCTCTAATCCCCTGAGACCAGCTGCTTCCTCCAGGGCAATTTCTTCCTGACAGCTTGGAAACTAAGGAATGTATTTTTTTTGTTGTAAAGAAAGTCCATTTCTCCTCAACTATGCCTGCTAGCTAGAGCACAATAGAAAGCAATCAAGAGATGGTCTCTGGCTCAATTCCAGATTCCCAGGCTCTAATATTTACACTGGAAGAACTTATTTTAAATATGTAACCATAGATGAAATAGAGCCTGGGTATCATGGTTGGGACTTCCAGCCTTTGCAATACAGAAAAGCCCATTAGAATACAGCTGGTTGGGTACTTTGTACTAATAAACCACATCCAATATATTTACTAGGTGTTTTCACAGTCATGGTGACATGTACTCCTTATAAAAATTCATTAAGAAAGGTGGTGCAATCTCCATTTCACAGAGGAGGAAACTTACAGTTTGAAGTCATACCAGGGCTAAAATTACAGATGAAATAAGGTGCTAGAATTAGAAATTTTATCACTGTTTTTTTTCAAATCCTGTCCATAAATACCACGCTGCCTCTACAGGTGTCTGCTAAGTAAAGCCATGAACTGTTTCTTAGTGATCAAATATTCATAAAAGATCCATTTAGTTAAAACATAAAAGAGGAAGATGATTGCTGTGGTGTGAATGACTGTGTAACCACCCCCCTCCTAATTCATGAAATCCTAATTCCCAGTATAATGGTATGTAAAGGTAGGGCCTTGGAGAGATGGAGAGTTGATTTGGTTATGAGAATGAAGGCCTGTTGATTGGGATTAGAGAGCATATTAAAAAGACCAAAGAGGCGCGGTGCCCATAGCACAGTGGTTACTGTGCCAGCCACATACACCAAAAGTGGCAGGTTCGAACCCGACCTGAGCCAGTTAAACAATAGCAACAACAAAAAAAGTAGCCCGGCATTGTGGTGGGTTCCTGTAGTCCCAGCTACTTGGGAGGCTGAGGCAAGAGAATTGCTTAAGCCCAAGAGTTTGAGGGTTGCAGTGAGCTATGATACCACAGCATTCTACTGAGTGTGACATAGTAAGACTCTATCTCAAAAAAAAAAAAAGAAGACCAAAGAAAGCTAGTTAGTTAGTACCTTCTGTGATGTGAGGACACAGCAAGAAGCCACTAGAAAATGAGTCCTCACCAGACACTGAATCTACTGGCTCCTTGATCTTAGACTTCCCAGCCGCCATAAGAAATAAGTTTCTATTGTTTATAAGCTATCCAGATTACAGTATGGCATTATTGTGGCTAAATACACTAAGATAGCTATCCAATGAAAAATAACATACAATACTATCATAAATAAGAAAGTTATGTTCTAAAATTTAATAATAGTACATTTATTGAATCAAAGAAGTAGTTTGGTATTAAAATTTTTGATATGTAACATGTTCAGTTTATAATAGTTTTAAATGACAGAAGGTTATGGGGCATGGTACAATATTATCTCAACTTACAAAAAACATGAGAAGACTATGTCAAAATTAAATGGCTATCTCTGGGGGGTGTGTGTAGATAGATAGATAGATAGATAGATAGATAGATAGATAGATAAAGAGAGAGAGAGAGAGTGCCTTTATATTTATTTCTTCAAATTTTTCTCCCTTTTCCAAATTGTCACATTTTAATTTTAAAAAGCAAAGGTTGTAATTCCTACGCTTTAATAGGCCAAGGTAGGAGGATCGCTTGAGGCCAGTTCAAGACCAACCCAGACAAGATAGGTAGGTCTTTTCTCTAGAAAAAAATAAAAAAAGTTATTTGGGAATAGTGTCATGTTCCTGTACTTCTAGCTACTTTGGGGGCCAACATGGGAGGATTGCTTGAACCTAGTAGTTAGAGGCTGTAGTGAGCTAGGATCACTGGACCATTGTACTCCACTCTGGGTGACAGAGACTGTGTCTAAAAAAGAAAGAAAAAAATGATCATTATAGCCATATGATCTTTGATAAACCAAACAACATACACTGGGAAAAGAATCCCTGTTCAATAAATGGTGCTGGGAGAACTGAATCGCCACATGTAAAAGTCTTAAACTGGACCTGCACCTCTTACCACTTACAAAAATTGACTCAAGATGGATAAAAGATTGAAACATAAGGCATGAAACAATAAAAATTTGATAAAAAGTACGGGAAAAATTCTTGAGGATGTCGTCCTAGAGATAGATTTTAAGAAGACTTCAGTGGTAATCACAACAACAAAAATAAACAAATAGGACTTAATCAAACTGAAAAGCTTCTGCACAGCTAGGGACGTAACAATTAAAGCAAATAGAGAACCTTCTGAATGAGAAAAGATAACTTGCATATCTGGCAAAGGCTTGATAACTAGGATCTATAGAGAACTCAAATTAATTCACAAAAAGAGCAAACAATACCATCTTATCCCTGAGCAAGAGACCTGAACAGAACCTTCTCTAAGGAAGACATGAATGGCTAATAAACATACGGAAAATGCTTGTTGTCCCTGATCATTGGAGAAATACAAATCAAAACCACCATGAGATACCACCTAACTCCAGTAAGATTAGCCCACATTGCCAAATCCCAAAGTTGCACATGGTGTAACTTTGTCCTTTTGTGGACAAAGAGGGACACTTTTTCACTGTTGGTGGGACTGCAAACTAATATAGCCTTTTTGGAAAGAAATATGGAGAACACTCAAAGAACTCAAATTAGACCTCCCATTTGACCTCGTAATTCCTCTAGTAGGCATCTACCCAGAAGAAAAAAAAATCTTTTTATCATAAAGACATTTGCACTAGTTTGTTATTGTAGCTCAACTTATAATCGTCAAGATGTGAAAACAACCTAAATGCTCATTACCTCAGGAATGGATTAACAAACTGTGGTATGTGTATACAATGGGATATTCTTCCTCCATAAAAAAGATGATGACTTAACATCTTTTGTTATTAACCTTATTAACCTGGATGGAGTTGAAATGCATTCTTCTTAGTAAGGTATCACAAGAAGGGAAAAGCAAATATCAGATATCCTCAATACTAATATGAAGCCAGTAGATGACCGAATTCATGCCCACATAGGAGAAAAACTCAATTCAAGATGAGAGGGAGAACAAAGGAGAGGGGCCATGGGGGAGGGGGTTGGTGTTCTCCCACTTCATAGGCACAGTGTAGGGCTGTATGGCATACCTTCTGGGTGTGGGGCACAACCCCAGAGGGACTTTACCTAAAAAATTCAAAAAATTGTGACCTGGTTGTTTGTACCCTCACATTAACCTGACATAAAAATAAATAAATAAATAAATAAACAAATAAGGGAGGGAAGGAGGGAGGGAGGGAAAGAAAAGAAGGAAAGAATCCAATAAACAGATAAATAGTACTCTTGAGACAAAACAAAAACTTTTATGAATATTAATGCATTAAGAAAAAATAGACATAGGCCAAGGGTAAACAGAAGTACGGCAGCCAAATAAAGTAGCTGAAGGTTGAGTAATATTAAAATTCTGGATTCACAGGGGGTGTGTTTTAGATAGACTTGTTTTCATTTTGAATCATGAAATATCACTGTTTATTAGTTTAAAAACCATTTTTATAAACTCAATCCTCTGATAATTAATAAAACTAAAGCTATACATGAGCAATAGGCCATGTTTGTCCTCACTGTCATCACTGAGCATCTTAACTGACTTATCCTTATGTTCTTAACCCATGTGGTATATAATCATTCAAACAATTTTAAATTTTATTTACTCTCTTGGATTTTTCCACATAGCATTTTTCAAAGTAAATTTTGCTGTTTCTATAAAATGCCACTTCATTAAGATGCTATGGGAGCACTAGGAGACTCTCATAGCATCTTGGAAAATGACGTTTACCTACGCTAACCTGTAGAAAGCAAAACAGAAACTAATCTTCAGGCAGGCCAAATCAGCTAGTTATTATAGAAGGAAACCATAGTAAGGGATACGAAACCCAAGGGCTATTGTCCATGATTTTTTAGTCTTTAAGTTGTAATGGGAGGCTAAATTACTAGAATATGTGGAAATGAGTTATAAAATCATAAAATACTGTGTATGTATAAGGTAGCATACTTGTCTTCTTTTTATTAGAAAAAATATTTTTAACACCAAATTTTTTCAAAGGACTGTATTTATATCTATACTTTAGTTAACAGACTAAGAAAGCAAATTGACAGGTTTTCTTTTTACTAAATATTCTTTATAGCTGTGTCATTTTAAAAATGTGTGCCAGGAGTGGAAGAATGTAATCCAGCTTCTCTTTGTCCCCAAAACTGATTAAAATTCAGGCTCTAAAACTAAAATAATAATAATAATGAAAATCTTAAAATCTGAATGAGTAATCAATATTACTTAACTGGAAAATGGTTGATCCTGGTCAGTTACTGAGTTTTGTTTTTTGTTTTTGTGTGGTTTTGATGTAGCTCACCGGATGAGATTATGTGGTAAGGCAAATATGACCTAAAGTTTTTACCATTATTGATTAAAAACTCTTTGTACACAGACAGCTTCAGTTTAATTCTTATTTGATTGTATAATCATGTATTCAAAGATGAATCATTGACAAGAGCTTCCTTGCCTATGTTTTTATTTCTAACAAAATAGATAATCATGTAACAATCCAAGGGCAATCTAGAAATAATTATTGGATTAATCTGCCTATAGATTGTTAGCAATTATGATTTACTAATTATGAGGACACCGTATGTTTTCACCATCTGTTCTTTTTCTTTCTAACTTCAAATATTTTTTTTTAAATAAAACCTCAGATATTGTCACTTATTATTAAATGAAAATGAACTCCATGTATTTAAAACATAGAACTTGTGCTAAATACTCAGAAATTATAACTTTGTTTTTTATTCCAACAAGCCAGAAGTAGGATGACATATTTTTCTTTCTGGGATCTTGAAACGTTACACACACACACACACACAGAGCTCTGGTTCAGATAATAGGATTTTTTAAAAGCATGTCAACTTGGTTGTGAATAATTATACCTATAAGATATAATTAGCTAGTCATTTATTTTATTCATGAGTATACTGAAAATTAATAATGCTATTTCTCAAATAACCTTTCAAACTCCACCTCTGAACCATAGCACACCATGTTCTGAATCATGTTACCAATATGCTGGTACTGAATTAAACAGCAATTTAAGGAACTAAGTTATCTTAAAGAAATTAGCAAATGCTGTATGTGAATACAAATTTGAATATTCATGGATAATTTATAGCTTCCTACGTCAAACGTTGATGGAAAACATTTGAGAATAGATTGGGGATTAAGTAGGGATGAAATGTCAAGTGGATTGGATAGGGATTAGCTGCTACTGTTTTGGAATCTCAAGCGTATGGTATGCTAACCTGCTAGACCATTCTGCTCAGATTTCTAGCTTAACAGATTTCATAGCTCAGTGCCACTGATCCCAATCGCCTATGCCATCTCTGATGGAATCCCCATCTCTGTTTGCTTATTTTTCCCCCAAAATACATTGATTCTTTTCAGAAATAATTCTGTGTTCCCCTGAGTTGAACAGTCTCCTCCCTGACTTCCCTATTTAGCATGGACATTAGCCCAGACATTCTTAGAAGATGATTTGTAATCTCCATCGCTACTGTAATTGAGAGCATGGAGGACCTTGGTGTCCACAGAAGGCACTTTTATGGTCATCAAACCACAGTCAACATTGCATCCATATTTCTGAGGCTCATGTATTTTATTTAACTATTCAGGTTTGTTCTAGTTGTCACTCTTCCCGATCCAAATGGTGAATTGCCTGTATGCAAGTAATCCTCATGTGTTTAGAGACTACAAGCAGATTTGACTATTTGCTATGGTTAAATATTGTAGTGGTAGATTACAAAACTGTGTTATGACCTGCCCAGAGAATAAGAATTTATTTATTCATTCATTCATTTGGAAAGCCTATAATATATTAAAACTATGAAATTTTCAAATTGGGAAAATGTTGCTCCTTTTGTGGTGATAACCAAGAGATGTCAGTATTAGAGGAACTGAGACACGAGGATCTACATGTGAGTTTAGATCAGACAGCAGCTGTGCACAGATCTACACAAAAGAATTCAATTTCAGTAACAGTAAAACCAGAGACTTACCTGTCCAAAAATCTCACTAAGCACACCTTCCTAACTTTTCCCTCATGTTTTTTTCCCGCTTGTTTGCCTTCTACTATCGTGAAAACCTGATGTGATCCTGGAATATTATTGGGGAATTGTTAAGATGGGAGAATTTAGGGATGAGAGAGTGGAGTAGGACAGAGGATTCTGAAAAGGATTATGCTGTCACTGGTAAAGTCAGACCCAAGGAGGAGCAGGAACTGAGCCGTGAACTGAAAAACTGATGACTTCATTTCAAAGGCAGCCACAACAGAGCTCTTTCCAGAGGAAGAATCAGTCACTGTTTATATAAAAGACAGCATTACTTCAAGAGTTACTTTACCTGTTTGAGAGATGGGTGTCACAATGTTTTGGGACACCTCCCATCATTCCTAATTAGAGGGAACTAATTTTGGATTGTTGAGAAGAAACCTTGACACCCACATTCCAACACCCTTCAGAGAGGGACCAAAAACATCTTCATATCTGTAATGTGGAAGTACTGTCAAAAGTAGAAGCAAACACCCAAGTATGAGCCTGAAGTGGCAGTGTTATTTGCTTACATTTTTCATTTAAAAATGACTATAGGGTATAGCCACATAAAATGCTATCAACACTTTGATCCACAAATGGTATAAAATATTTAACAACTGGTACAGCATGGGTTGTGACCAGCTAAAATGGGCACAGACCAGAGAATTGGACAAGGTCCCTAGAAGGTCTGGGATGACCAAGGCATTAACACGCATTTCATGACTTAAACACCCTATACATACAAAGCAGCGTGTACACAGCATGTACATTACCTGAGTATCATAGCCTTACCTTGTTTAATTCACTCATTGATGACACTACCATTCCTGGTCTCTAGAAGCTTGATGTTTTGCCTAACAACTGAAGGGGACTTGCTTATTACAGGGGCACAAAACTTTACATCACTTGATGTACACATATTTTACTTTGCTTCAATCATTTGGCATTTTAACATGGGCTCCTTATGGTTCCTTTGCCAGAAATTTTGATTCGTGTGGAAATAGTGTCAAAACAAATTCTGCTATTTTTCACAGAAATTCTGAGTTTGGCTGCCATCTTAACCAAGGGTACTAATGTGTGAAATAATGGAATATTTCACTGAATGTTCAACGGCTAATACCACTAAAGACATAGGTAATAACAAAATTCCATATCAAGAGTTTGCACCAAAATGGACCAATAAAAAACAGAAAGTCAAAACTACCTTGAACTTTTAAACAGCACTGATATTAAAACTCATGATTCTTAGGTTACTTTACATATGTCTTATTTTACAAATATAAAATGTTTAGATATGCTCAAGTCCAGCTGGTTACAGTTTTTGTGCAATTAGTTCAGCCAATTTATCGTTAAACATAATGATCTTGGTGAAATCATACCTAGTAATTTGTCAAAGGAATAGTGGCAACTGGCAGGTAGGTGAATAACTGTAAGAATTATGTTTATGTTTTCAATAATTATTAAATCTCTTTGAAATTATGCTTAGAATTTCACACATTGCTGTATTAAACATCTCCCAACTACTTTGAACTTTAGAAAATTCATCAATGGTTTGAGTTGTATGCCTTCTGAAGCATTTTTATGTGATTTAAACTAAAAGTATATGTATAATGTTTAGCTGTTTTTGAGAACTCTAAGAACAAAATTAATCAAATAGCAAAGAAATGAAATGGATTAATAATCAGGACAAAGCTCTTTCACATCTAAGACGGAAATAGTATTCAGAAGGGAACAAAGAGCAGTTCCAAGTGGGAAGTCCCACGTTGCCACAGGACTGCTCAACATGGAGCAATGCCACATGGGAAGGATGTTCTTACCATGAGTGCTCACATCAGCTCGGATACTATGCTTGCAAATAATAGGAAATCCAACTTAAAGTGGCCTAACAATTAGGGAATATTGTATTAACTTTTACAACTAAAAAAACCCTGAAGTCTGTCTTTGGTGGTGAATGAGCTGGCTATACATTGCTGAGGTGACAGCCTCTGCTTTTCCAGCCTGCCTTTTGCAGAGCTGGTCTCATTTTCAAGTGGTTCTCTTTAGAATTCCATGAGGACTACAAGCAGATCTCTGGAACACATGCTTCCTGGAATACATTTGCTCTGTGTAGGAGAGTGTGTTTATCTCAGCATTCCCACGAAATGTCTCAAGATTAACTCTCTCTGCACTGGCTGATGCCTCAGGCCCACCTCCTGAAACGCACATTGTATCCAGGAAGGTGGAATCAACTGACTGGAGTATCTCATAGAGCACATGGTCTACACCTAGAACTTTTTTTTTTTTCAGCTTCCTTGAAATCATTTTGAGCCACCACCACCTAAAAAATAAATAAATAAATAAACTATATACAAACATACATGTATAAATATATGTATTATATTTGATTCCTTTAGGAAGATGGAATAGGGGCTGTGAAGGCATCTAACAAATGCCCTCAATCAGAAAAATGTAAGAATATTGGCAGCAAAATAAGAACCTTAAACAAATACAATAATTTATGTCATAAGGAACTTTTTTCTAACCGTGTACTTCACATCCTTGTGTTACTGTGAAAGCTTTTTTTTTTTTTTGCAGTTTTTTGGCCAGGGCCGGGCTTGAACCCGCCACCCTTGGTATATGGGGCTGGAGCCCTATTCCTTGAGCCACAGGCTTTTTATAAGAAACATAGAAACAAAAATCCTGAAGAACACATAAGTTCAGCAATGGCATTCAGATCATTTGGTGCTAAGATAAAACATACCACTGCCTGTTTCTTAGTCATAGACGACTCACAATGGTTTAATCATTAGATTGTGAAATTCAATCTGAGTATGATGAGGATGTTCACTGAACTTATAATGAAATATGTGAACAAAAGAGGAAAATAACATTTAACTAATAACTACTCTGTCAAACTAGCCTATTTTGCACTGGTTATAGCTACCAATATAAATAAGTAGTATTTATACTCATGGTTCTCCCAATAAAAATTTCCATTATGGGAAAAAATAGAAGTTAAATTCTATTTGTATAAACATCCTAGAAAAGTCTGATTTTTAAGTGGAATGCATTTGAAATCAGAATTTTGGAATAATTTGAATTTGTGGTAAAACTTTCAGTAAAAAATTATTAGCACATCTTGGGAAGCGCCTGTGGCTCAAAAGGGTAGGGGGCCAGCCCCATATGCCGGAGGTGGCAGGTTCAAACCCAGCCCCAGCCAAAAAAAAAAAAAATTATTAGCACATCTTAAACAAATTTTAAAGAACACAGAATATATCTGAAATCCATAGGTGAAAATGACGTTTCACAGAAAATAGCTTTTACTTCAAAGTGGAGTTGGTAAAATTAGTCTGAGAACAAGAATAAAAGGTTTAGAGATATAATTTACAGTAAAACATCAAGACAAAATATTTTCACACATTTTTATGTACAAGTTAAAAATGGAATAATAGGAATTATGAAAACCAGCCTTGTGAATCATAGCCACGTCCTCTCAGCTTATTTAACAAGCAAGGAGACTACTTATGAGACAAAAAAATAGTTGTGAATTTGTTTAAAATACTATAGTCATATGAAACATAAAATATATTACAATTAAAGAATTTTTCTTGGGTAACTGCTGAAAAAATGGCTGAGACCAAGTTTCAGAAGATTAATAATAACTTGATGCACTGTCTAACCTGAGTGAAATTTTTTTATTAAATCATAGACATTAATGCAGTCATGGGGTACAGTGTGCTGGTTTTAGATACAATTTGAAATATTTTCATCAAACTGGTTAACATAGCCTTCATGGCATTTTCTTAGTTATTGTGTTGAGACATTGATATTCTATACCTCGTTAGTTTCACATGTACCCTTATAAGATGAACCATAAGTGTGGTCCCACCAATTACCCTCTTTCCATCCATCCTCCGCCCCCTCCCCTCCCTTTCCCCTTTCCCCATATACTTGGGCTATAATTGGGTTATAGCTTTCATATGAAAATTAGTTTCATAGTTTCATGGTAGGGCTGAGTATATTGGATACTTTTTCTTCCATTCTTGAGATACTTTGCTAAGAAGAATAAGTTCCAGCTCCATCCGTGTAAACATGAAGGAGGCAAAATCTCCATCTTTCTTTAAGGCTACATTGAAAGGTGGCCACTACATTTGAGGACAGAAGACGTCCACAGACATATTCAAAACCTTTGAGATTTAGTAGTAATGTATCATAAAAATAAAAAAGAACCATTAAATGCATTCAGCGGTATCAGTTGTTCATCTAGCTCAATACCAGCATCTGTAAGAAGACTAAAAATTTTCCAAAAATGTTTTAAGTGAAACCGAGTTAAAAACTACAGGCACCTCTGTCATTGAAAATACATCGTCCTATACATCACTGTGCCTTCTTAATCATGATTTAGCACTCTAAGACAACTTAAATTCCATTCAGACCTTGCTTGTTTTATGTATTTTTAGCTGAAGAAACTGCAGTAGTGATACTTTGTTTCTTCTAGATTAAATAAAAGACCTGACAAAATATTTTACAAAATATAATTAAGCTTTATATATGTCTGAATAAAAAGGAAATTCTCCTTTGGGGTATCCAATGATGCTTTTCCCTGCCGGCCAGCCCATTCCCCTACCTCCCAAAGAATTTACACATTTACAGCAGAGGGGTTCTGTGTCATCCATGTTACAGATCCCCCTAGAGGTACCAAACAAGTAAAAATTAGGTCCATTGTTGTTTGTAGTAAATTAAGCTATAATATGCTTTACTTATGATCACTTTTGTTTTCTGTTTCAAGATGAAATTCAGAATTAATTAAAAGTTCTGTCTAGCACATACATCAATCTGCTTTATCATATATGGGAAGCATGTATGTATTTGTAGTAAGATTTAACCATTGATATCAGACTCTGTCTAGAATACATTGAATATAGTTTTTCGGAGACCAAATGGTCTTTTAGTACTTATTGTTCTTCATTATGACTAAGAAGAGAAAACTATTTCTGCGTGAGGCATCCAATGATGTCAAATTATAAATTAAGATATGAATTATGCACTAAGTATCTTACTGTGGGAGAATAGCATGTTATAACAGAAAACTTTCTAAGAAAGGCAATTCGCATGCAGAGATCCACATTTCATAGCATGCAACAGGCATCCAAATAAGGTAAAGACACATTTGGTCACCAAGATGTTCACTACTGAGCCCAAATCTTTTCCTTTTCCCTAGAGCTTCGTGGGTCTCTCGAGATGATGTACCTATACTGTAACAAAAAGATACAGAATTTAAGGTTAAACTGGTTTCATTAACGCCAACAGTTGAGTGAGGACTTTCAAGGTTTTTTTTTTTCACACCTGACTTGAAGAATGTGAAATTTGTGACCAGTTCATTCTGTTCTTACATGTGATTATATTTTAAGGGGGAATGCTATAGATTGAATGTTTATATTCCCCCCAAATTCATAGTTTGAAACTTAGTCCCCAGTGTGAAGGTATTTGGAGATGTGGACTTTGGGATGTGATTACTATTGGACTGGTACCTGGTAATGTATTGGATTAGTTCTCTTGCTCCTGAGAAGCCCCTCACCCTTCCATTGTGCGAGGATACAGTGAGAAAACAGAATTATTTGAACAAAGAAGTGGCTTCTCACCAGGCACTCAGTCTCCTGTGTCTTGTTGGGCTTGCCAGCCTCCAGATTTGTAAAGAACACATTTCAGTTGTTTACAAACCACACAGCCATAGTATATTCTCTTATGGCAACCGGAACGAGATGGGGGCGTCTTAGCTTTCTAAGGGTGCAATCACAAAGCACCACAAAGTATGTACTTTGAAACAACAGAAATCTGTTCTTTCCCAGATCTTGCAATGAGAAGCCTAAAATCAAGGAGTTGGCAGGGCGGTGCTACCTCTGAGGGCCCTAGGGAAAGATGCATCTTGGCCTCTTCCAAATTTTGGCAGCCCCAGGTGCTCCTTGGCAGATGGCAGCCTCACTCCTATCTCTGCCTCTGGCTTCACTTGGCACTTTTCCCTGTGTGTCTCTTCCAGTAAAAGCACATGTCCTAATGGATAAAGGGCCCACCCTAACCTAGTATGACCTCATCTTCACTAATTACATCTACTAGAGCCCTATTTCCAAGGAAGGTCCCATTCAGAGGTATTGAGGGTTGGACTTCAGTATGTATGTTGAGGGGGCACAATTCAACCTATTCCAGGGAGAAACCAACATAACAAATTTTTCCCCACATAAATTCTAAACCAATTGTGAAGTAAATCTAAAGAAAAGACCAGTGGTGAACAAAGTATCACTGTCACTGATGATAAAGCTCGCTTTGGTGAATCTGGCATACCTGAGGGCTGATGAGCTCCCCGACCCTAGAAATTATATTTATTTGTCTTTCAGTCACACTGCTGGGCCACCACAGATCTCTTCATGCGATCACTTGCTCCCGAAAGCATGTGTAACATGGAGGGACCAGAGAGCACAATATGCTCTGTCTATAAACAGGCTGGCTGCACATCTCTCCCCCAAAAAAGAGAAAGGAAAAGACACAAGAACATGTTAGCAGAGCTCTCACCCCATAAAAGAAGAATCAGGACTAGGCATTAAGTTTTCTCACAACAGTGTTGGCCTGTGCTTATCAAGACATTTTCATTATTGTTATTACCATGAGTCTAGCTTGGACTATTTCTCCTGGAGCTCCATTTTAAATAGGTTTTCTTAATTATTTGTATTTCAAATATATACATAGCTTGTTCTAGTAGCAAGAAGGAAGTTGCAGAATTTTAGCCTACATTTAAGATAAAACTATCTACAATATTTTGTGTAATAGAAAAAATATGGCCAGTCCTGGTGGTTCATACCTATAATCCTAGCACTCTGGGACGCCGAGGAGGGGGAAATGCTTGAGCTCAGGAGTTCAAGACCAGCTTGAACAAGCATGAGACCCCTGTCTCTACTAAAAATAGAAAAACTGAGGCAGGGAGATCACTTGAACCCACGAATTTGAGGTTGCTGTGATCTATGATGATGCCATGACCCTCTACCCACAGTGAAGAGTGAGACTGCTTCAAAAAAGAAGAAAAAAATATTAGAATTATATACTTCATGAAACAGAATCATCAAATCTATCCTATATTTGAGTATCTTAGAGCTGTCACGAGAATGGCTACCAGGAGGGTTATTTGGTTAGAAATGCATGTTCATGAAGGGCCTCAGCATTGATTTTTTTAATATATTCTCCAAAAGAAATAACATAAAATCTTATAAGATTAAAACAAAGTGTGTGTCTCAGCTCAGCACCTGTGGCTCAAGTGGCTAAGGTGCCAGCCACATACACCTAAGGTGACAGGTTTGAATCCAGTCTGGGCCCCACAAACAACAATGATGGCTGCAACCAAAAAATAGCCAGGCGTTGTGGCGGACACCTGTGGTCCTAGCTACTTGGGAGGCTGAGGCAGGAGACTTGCTTAAGCCCAGGAGTTGGAGGTTGCTGTGAGCTGTGATGCCATAGCATTCTACCCAGGGGAACAGCTTGAGGCTCTGTCTCAAAAAAAAAAAAAAAAAAAAACCAAAGTGTATGTCTCACAATTTTAATCCTCTATGTGATACACAGTCTGTAGTGAACTGTCACTAAATAACTCTTATATATTCTGAAATTAACTTGAATAGCAAAATTATATTTTCATCTTGCAAGGGTTAATTCATTCAATATCTGTCAATGTTAAGGTAAACATTGGTAAATTTTATTAACTCTTTTGTAGATACTTAAAGTTTTAATATGTTAGAAGTGTCAAAAAATAAAAAGAAATGACTTATGTCTCTCCAAAACTTTAAAAAATATACGAACGTAGAAAGCTTTTATTTGTGAGTAGAGTTTATTAGGGATGGTGTTCTATGCAGCCTATAGGACGACCACCTAGTAACCCTGCTGCCTAGTCTTCACCCATCTATGTGTCATCCTTTCCCCTTGAGTGTGGGCTGGACCTTTTGACTTGCTCCTGATGAGGAGATGATGACAAAAGTGATGGTATGTCATTTCAAAGATTATGTCTGAAAGACTGTGGCTTCCATATCAATTGGTCTCTCTCACTGTACCTCAGATCACTTGCTCTGACATGAAGACTCCTGTGATTAGGAAGTTTAGATGCAGATTCCCCCTCCAGCTGACACCTCTGATGGGACTGTAGCCCCAGGCAAAAGCTTGGCCACAATCTAAAGAAAAACCTTGATCCAGAGGTGACCCCGGGCTCACAGAAACTTTCTTTTCTTTTTATTTTTTTTTTTAGAAACAGAGTCTCACTTTATTGCCCTTGATAGAGTGCTGTAGCATCACAGGTCACAGCAAACTCCAACCCCTGGGTTTACGTGATTCTCTTGCCTCAGCCTCCCAAGTAGCTGGGATTACAGGCACCCGCCACAACACCCAGATATTTTTCTGTTGCAGTTTGGCCAGGGGCTGGGTTTAAACCCGTCACCCTGTGGTATGTGACACTGCGCCCTACTCATTGAGCCACAGGTGCTGCCCTAATTAATTTTCTTTGTTTAACCCTTTAAGACGCTAAGTTTTGGAGAAATTTGTTATGTAGCCACGGATAACTAATAGGAGAGATGAGGAAAGGTCAAGAATTATATTCTAATTTAGTGTTAAAATCATGAGTTTAAGATTCAGTTTTTTTAATGACTTAAAAACATTTTAAGTAATACATAGTATTTTCTTGATCAAAGAACTCCAAATACTTAAGAGATACAAAGAGTTACATTTGGTCTTCAATCGTCTTTATTTCTACATCCCTCTGCTGAGTTAGTCATAAGGTTATTATTTTAGATCTTTTCTTCTGCATTTACGTTCTCATATGTGATATTTTATTCACAGAAATAACATTGAATAATCTGCAATATTTAAAAAAAATTAACCTGTCCTGAAGCCCTTCCCACAGATGCCAGTAGATAACATAACTTATTCTTTTGACTTTATGGTAATTTATAACATATCCATAACACAATTTTAGTTAGGCCATCCCCCCTGCTCTGATACACATTTGGATTCTCTAGTAATTTTACTCTGACCAAAACTGTTGCAATTAATTGAGTTGAAATTGTTCTTGTCCTGATGAGCACAGTAACAATTTATACCACCCCAGCAGCGCATGAGAACACTGGGTTTCACCACTTCCATGCCAATGCTAGATAGTTTTCATCTTTTGAACACATTCTACTCTCTTCCTCCACCCTTCAGATTGATGACTTTCACATTTCTTCCAGCTTCCGTAGCTTAGTTTTTAAAGTATTTAGATCTCTAAATTGCCTGTTAGTTTTCCAATAATGTTTAATTAACTTACAGATCAAATTTGGAGAAGATAATAACAACAATAGCAAAAAAAATTTTTCCAAAATTAAAAACTAGTATGTTTTCACTTGACTTTAAGTTAACCTATTTAATGTAAGCCTATTGGATCCTTCACTCCCTTCTCATCTGAATAATTACAGTTCCACATAGAGGATAAGCAATAAATATTAATTAAATTGAATTGATACGATTGCCTTTGGTGTTTCTTGTTACCTGCCATTAAAATAAGTGGTAACTTCTTAGAATCTGGATTTGGTTTCTAAATATCATTCTCCACTAAACAAACAGATAAATAAAAAAAAAAGAACAAAAAAATAGGGTTCTGTTCTTAGTAAAGTGCTGAAGAATGGAAAAGCAGGTACCCTATGTATGCAAATACTAATTTGGAACTAGTAGATGAATAACTACAGGCCTACAAAAGAACAAACAATTAAATTCAAGTAGAGAGAAGAGGGAAAGGGAGGGAGGGAACTCAGCTCCCACCTAATGGGTCCAACGTAGGGGCATATGGCACAGGTCTGGGTGGAGGACTCGACTACAAATCAGACGCTCGCTAACAAGTGCAAACCATGTAACCCAATTGTATGTACCATTGTATTAATCCAAAATAAAAAAAATTAGGGTTCCTTAGAGAAATGACTGAACAAACAGCTGTGGCAGAGAAAGTATAAGATAAGCTTAGAGTATCTTGTGAGAGAAAGTGTAAAAGGCAAACGTTAAAAGAACACTGAAGCGGCCTTGAAGGGCTTCCATCTGGTCAAATTAGAACAATGTACACATCAAAATGAGTAATGATAGTAACGACTGTAACTTATTAAATAAGGATCCACAAGTCTATGATGATATAAATAAATATGTGGGAAAAAATGAGAGAGAAAGGAAGGTTTTTTCTTAGAGTACCAACTAATAAATGTAGAGATGATGCTAGGAAATTACCATTCAGTAAGCAATACTTGATTGAGGCAAGAATCATCAATGAATGCTAAACCTAGGGAGTGGGTGTATTATGAGGAGTGAATTGTGTCAGAGTTCTCCAAAGAAACACAATCAATAGGATTTGTGTACACATACAGACACACATCATATATAATTACATATGTATGTACTTAATATATGTATACAAGATATATATCTTCTATATGTATGTGAAATATAAGATATATATATAAGCTATATACATAATTACATCCATCTAGCCTGTATTCTCATGTGTAGAGGATGCCAAAAGCCAGATGACCTCTGAGCAGGATGATTTGTAGCTAGGGGGTGGACCCTCGGGCAATTTGTCCACAGGTGCTCCTTGCGGAGAAAGAGCTGAGCCCATGGCCATCATTAGGCATGCAGTCATTGTCTAATACTCCCCTCACCTGTCTTGTACTGTCTCAATAAAAGGCTAGTGCAGAGGTTGCTCAGGGCTACCCTGCAATCAAGGTTAGCCCACCCCCTGCAAGCTTGTACTTCTAATCCGCGTCAAGCCTGGTTCCTTCCTGAGGTGATAGAGACCAGGGCCATAGGGGCTGAGACACTCATGTACTCGTATAAATAGATATATAAAATATATAATCCCATACATGAATATATCTATTTTACATATATATATATAAAAAGATGTATTTTAAGGAATTGGCCCACATAACTGTAGAGGTTTGCTAGTATGAAATCTGGAGGACAGGCTAGCAGGCTAGAAACTCAGGCAGGATCTTGAGGCAGACTTCTTGCTCTCTAGAAAATCTCTGGTTTTGGTCTTAACATCTTCAACTAATAGGATGACGACCAAGCATATTATTGCACGTAATCTGCTTTAATAAAATCAACTGATTGTGTTAATCGTACCTATAAATTATCTTCATAGCAACACCTAGATTAGTGTTTGACCAAATACCTAGGTACTACAGCCTAGTCAAGTTGACATATAAAATTAGCCAGCATGGAGTTATTCATATAACCTAAAATAACTCACCACACATTTATTAATTATAAAGGGAGAAATAGTGAAATAGTACATTTATATACCCCCTAGCTATTCATCCAATCAAAGTTAACATCATTAATAATAGGACAAAGCTTGATATGATTCTGCAGAATTCCTATCAAAAACATACAATGTTTATCTAATTATGAGGGGATGTCAGGCAGACCTTTACTGGGGACCTTCTATAAAATGATTGACCTGTATTCTTACAAAATGTTAAGCTCATGAAAGATAAATGAGATAAAAGATAAATCTTCCTCTTCAGGGGGAAGATTTCAAGCTCAGAGAAGACTAAAGAGACGTAACCATCAAATGCCACGTGTCATCCCAGGTTGGATCCTCCATGGGGGAGTGGGGCATGAGAAGATGAAGAAGAAGGCTTTAAAGAGCATTACTCATTGCTGTAACAAGTGATGAAATTTTAAAAGGGATATGTGTTAGGTGATGGTAGTATATTCATATTAATTTTCCTGATTTTAAGAACTCTACTCTTTTAAAAGCATATCCTTGGTCTTAAGAAATACACACTGCTATTTAATGGGCAAGCAGCAGGATGTCTGCAACTTTATTCTCAAATTGCTCAGAGAATATAGATAGATAGGTAAATAGTTGGGTAGATAGACAATGGGATGATAAAGTAAATGTGACTGAATATGAACAGTTGGTCAACCTGGGTAAGGAATATACAGGAATTATTCATACAATCCTTGTAACTTTTCACTAACTCTGAAGTTTTATTGAAAAGCAATGTTCAGCTATATTTGTTTCTTATAGTATCAATCATTTACATTCTCTGAAAGTGGAAATTTTTTTCTCAAAATTTTTGCCTATAGTTCAGTCCCTTAGATAATCAATTCAACATAAACCCTATCATTTAATCATCTAAGGATCTTAGGAGCTCTCCTTCCCATGATTATATTTCTATCTGATACCCTGACTTGTATCAGATCTGTGATTTATAGGTTTCAAAGTGATGCAAATCACGAAGCAGCACAAAATTAATTAAAAAGTATTCAGAATTAGGAGACTAGGCTAATAGTCTAGAGGCATGAGTTCTGTTCTCTTCTGAATCCTAAGCAGTGCAAATTAGTGCAGCTTTATTCACATGAACACTATGACTCTTACTGTTGATGAGCTATTTTATAATACGTCTAACCATTTTTAATTAAAATTATCATTGCTCATGGTGAGCTTTAATATAGAAAGGAGAATAAGATACCTCCAGAAGGTAATTATGATATGAAACACTAATATTTTTAGTGCTAAAAGCAACTAAAAAAGAGCAGCATTTATTTATTCCACCTACTGACCAGCCCTGACTGAAACTCTGTTTTTATGTATATTAAATAACTGGGAGAAAAATATTAATTCATTCTTTAAATTATTAATGTCAGAGGGACGGGATGACGGCCTCGCATGGATACTGCAGCATAGGGAGTGAGTTCTTGGTCCTGCCCAGAACACTTCATTTGGCTCTGCAAAGATATATAATAACTGATTGTGTTTCCATTTAAATAAGAAAATGGAAACCAAACTGTCCAGAGGAAAACTTCCCAACACTGAAACCAATGGTGAGGTTAATAAACATCCTGCAAAAGATACGGAAGAAGAACAAGCATTTAAAAGCTCTAGAAACACTGATGAAATGGTTGAATTATGCATTCTACTTCAGAGCAAGAATGCTGGGACAACCATTGGGAATGGAAGCAAGAATATTAAGACTCTCTATACTGACCACAATGTCAGTGTCTTAGTCCCAGAAAGCAGTGGTCCTGAACACTATTGAGTATCAGGGCTGATATTGAAACAATAGAAATTATGAAGAAAATTATCTCTGTCTTAGAAGAGGACCTGCAGTTGCCATCACCCACTGCAACCAGCCTACTCTCGCTGAAATCTGATGCTGTAGAATGCTTAAATTACCAGCACTATAAACAAGTGCCTTTTACTGCAAGTTAAGACTGTTGATTTATCAGCGTATGGCAGGAGTAAGTATTGGGGTAAAAGTGCTAAAATCAAATAACCTTGAGAGAACATTCAAACAACAATCAAGCGGTTCCAGGAATGCTGTCCTCATTCCACTGGCAGAGTCATTTTTATTGGCGGAAAACCTGATAGGGTTGTAGAGTGCATAAAGGTCATCCCTGATCTTATATCTGAGTCTCCCATCAAAGGATATGAGCAGCCTTATGATTCCAATTTTTACAATGAAACCTGTGACTATGGTGATTTTACAATGATGATTGATGACTCCTGTGGACAACCCTTGGGATTCCCAATGTGAGGAAGAGGTGGTTTTTGATAGAATGCCTCCTGGTTGGGGGATGTACCATGCCTCCATCTAGAAGAGATTATGACATGAGCCCTCATAGTGGACCACCTTTCCCTCCTCCTGGACGAGATGGCCAGGGTGGTAGCAAAGCTCAGAATCTCCCTCTTCCTCTACCACCACCTAGAGGAGGAGATCTAATGGCCTATGACAGAAGAAGAAGACCTGGAGACCCTTAAACCACCCTGAGATATGCCCTATCCCCTGTGAGAATGGCCCACATCCCAGCGTCTCAAACCTGAAGATGCTGGCGTGGATGTGGAGAGAAGGGAACACTTTTACACTGCTGGTGGGATTCTAAACTAATGCACCCTTTTTGGAAGGAAGTATGGAGAATCCTCAAAGAACTCAAATTAGACCTCCTGTTTTATCTTGCAATCCCAGTACTGGGCATCTACCCAGAAGGAAAAAAAAAATAAACACTTTATCATAAGAACATTTACACTTGACTGTTTATCACAGCTCAATTTACAGTCACCAAAATGTGGAAACAACCTAAATGCCCATCAACAGAGGAATAGATTAATAAGGTGTAGTATATGTATACCATGGAATACTGTGAAGCCATTAAAAAAGATGGAGACTTTGATCTTTGGTATTAACCTGTATTGAGTTGGAACACATTCTTCTTGGTAAAGTATCACAAGAATGGAGAAGCAGGAATCCAATGTACTCAATTCTAATGTAAAGCCAGTAGACAATCTAAAACATACCCACATAAGAGAAAACCTCAATTCAAGGTGGGGCAGGGGTGGTGGTGGCAAGGAAATGAGGGAGCAGGGAGAGGGGAGGAGGGAGAGAGTTGGGGTTATGGTGTATGGCACACCTCTTGTGGGGGGACACAATTATAAGAGGGACTTTACCTAACAAGTGCAATCAGTGCACCCTAATTCTTTGTACCCTCAATGAACCCCAAACATTAAAAAAATATGGGAATCAGGATGCATAAAGACTATACCTTATAATAGCATATTGAATTTATTTTGCTATTTTATATGGGTATTTAGATCCTTTCAGTTAATCATATAATTCACGTATATGAAATAGTTTTCCAAATGTAATTATAAACCTTAAATATTCTCAAAAAAGAAATAACAAATTAAAAAATATATTAATTTTAATTTACATTCCTAGTTTAAATGTGAAAAATGCACAAAAAGGAAATTTCATTTGTTCAATATTGTTAATTAAAACATTCTGCATCTGTGACTTACACTTTCTGTGAGTTACATTTTCACAGACCAAAAATAACAATGGATAAGGAGAGTATATTTTCAGGGATGCAGAATTTTTTATTTTAAAAGAAAGAATAGAAATTTTGACATAACATATTTTCAAAGATGGATAGGCCATACTGTTTGAAACTGTGTGGTTATGGTTTTGAATATGAATGCAATTTATTACAATAAAAATAGTTATTTTATGAAGAATTGTACTTCAGTGGAAAATATGATTCGGAGATTACAATTCTTTAAAAAATTACTTACTGCTACCGAAGGTACTTGCAAGTTTTGTTACTAACTTTATAAATTCAATCCCATTTAGTACTGTGGCAATATAAAATTTCACCTGTTACATAAATTCTAATTTAAGAAATGAACTAAGTATTTGTATGCTATACTATGGTGATTAACAAACTTAATGTCTACAGCCATTAAAATAAAATAATCCTCAATCAAAGCCTTGCATGAAAGGGTCAACCATGTTATCCGTGCAATTCATTTACACCAAAGCATTAGGTTCTGTAATGTACAAAACCATATATGTGGTTGTCTATAGGTATTTGGGATAAATGTTTGACTAATGGGGTAAAATAATAATTAGAAAGCTATTCTATATTCGAAGTACTGCTTGATAGAATTTTGCAGTTGCCTTTCCATTCCCTGATTTGAAGATAATAGTTTTATCAGTCTGAGGTTGCCACATCTTTCACTAAGATGAATATCATTGTGTTTCTCTCTCTCTCTCTCTTTTTTTTTTTTTTTGCAGTTTTTGGTTGGGGCTGGGTTTGAACCCGCCACCTCCAGCATATGGGATCAGTGCCCTACTCCTTTGAGCCACAGGCACCACCCCTATCACTGTGTTTCTTAACAACAGGGTTTATGTTTCAGCTTTGTTTCCAGAAAGTTATGATAGAATCACTGTAATCCATTTTAATACTTTGCCCTACTTGTGATTAAAGAAAGGCAAATATGAGAAAGATAGCCGACTGAATCCAACGCTCTGGAGGAATTCGAATCGCTGTCCATTGACTGAACCTATGTGTGGAATAAAACTCTTACTATAGTTACAACCATCTTTCTTTCATAAAATGGCCTCTAGACAATAGCAGTGGCCTAATGGAGTAACTTTCTGTGTAAGATGCTTAAATAAATTTATTTGTAGGTTTCTGTGTAGAGCTGCTTTTTGAATCAGGGACTTTCCTCCATTTCCTTGGCTGCTGCCTTGATTCAAGCTGCTGCCATCTCCTTCTTGGACTGATGCAATGACTGAATTTATATCCTTGCATCTTTTTTGTTGTTGTTCAATTATAATTCGTTTTCTACATAGCACCAGAGTAATTGTTTAAACATTACATCATTCCTGTCCAAAATCCATTTGTGATTTTCAATTGCAATTAAAATTGAAGACTACAGGATCTGGCCACAACCTCTCTGCAGCTTTCAGCCATCTGGCTCTTTCTGTTCTTCTGATGCACCAGCCTGGGTTCCACCATGGGTCCTCTGTCCTTCCTCTCCTATTCTCCCGTCCCTATGAAAGGCATTGCTCCTTCCCATAATTCAGATCTCAGCCCAAAGGTTACCTTTTCCAGATTCACCTTGGCTATAAGTATCTCAATACACCTTTGCATTTATTTACTACTATCTGTCATTAACTTGTCAGTTTGTGTATCTTCTCACTCCCTAATGAAAAAATAAACTCTGTGAGTGTGAAGATATTAGTCCCCAGAATGATGCCTGACATATAAAGGGGATTCAATTCATAATTTTTTTGTGAATGAATCTTCAAAATTGGTATCTTCTGCCTAGGAACTGTTCCTCTTATAAAATTCTAAATTTGCAAGAAGTGCCTCTTTACAGAGAATTTCTTTAAGACTAAGACGGAAGTTGTCCACTTTTAAAATTATTTAATACTTTTGTTTTTACTCATTGTAAAATTAAAAAGGTAAAATTCTATTTTTTGAATTTAAGAAAAACATCAACATATCTGCCTTTCATTAAAGCCCAACTACAATAGACATTTTATTGCTCTAGTGTTATAAAGTGGGTGGTTATTATTTTTTAAGCATTTCTAAAAACAGATTCTGATCATGGTTGAATTTGCAAACAACACTAAGTTGAGAGAAAGAGGGGGGCAAAAGACAATGTCTTGCTTCATTACAGTAAAATAATATTTATCTTTATCCACGCTATTCTTTAAAACATGGAGCGGGCAGTTCACACAGTCCTTCTTCCTGGAAATGACATGAGTGAGATGCTAACCTGGCCCTAACTGCACATTCTTCTTTGTAAACACAGGTGTGTACACAAGCAAAAGTGGGACACAAACCTCTCTCAAGACACTTGAGCATGGTACCATCACAAGAACTGTTATCCAGGTTCAGCTTCCCAAGGAGAGGAATTCAAATAGGTCCATCTGTACTCTAAAGACTTGGCATAATAGTACTGGTGCCGAATAAAACTGAACAAATGATTAGAAAATATAGGTGAGCATTGACCAACCTACATATTATCAGTCCCTGAAGAATGAAAATGGCTTAATTCTAAAATTGAATTTCCAAGTCAGCCATTTTTCTTTGGAAGTATATGCCCCTGCTTCTAATGTTAGCTATCTAAACTTGCCCATTGAAAAAGCAAATTTTACATTCATTTTTAAATCAATATTTATTAAATGCCTTTTTGTACACTAGATAATATGGATCTAGTAGTAGGAAAGTAGACACAGAATTTATGGCCATCTAGGGTCACAAATGTGATCAGACAATCCCCCAAGCACATAATTATGAATTGTGTCAAGTACATTGAAAGAAGAGGTGAAGAGTGTGTGGCATAGTACTTGACTTAGCCTGAGAAGTCAAAGAGGGCTTTGATGAGAAGGTGACATTTTGAGTTGATATTTTAAAAATGATTAGGAATTAAATCAAGTGAGGAGTTTGAAGAGATGTGTATTCATGAGAACTCCAATAAGATTAACCCATATCACAAAATCCCAAAACCAGAGTTCTACACTGCTGGTGGGAATGCAAATTAATACGTTCCTTTTGGAAAGATGTCTGGAGAACCCTTAGAGAACTAGAAATAGACCTGCCATTTGATCCTACAATTTCTCTACTAGGATTCCTCTACTAGGTATATATCCAGCAGACCAAAAATCACACTACCTCAAAGATATTTGTACCAGAATATTTATTGCAGTCCAATTCATAATTGCTAGGTCATGGAAGAAACCCAAGTGCCCATCGACCCGTGAATAGATCAATAAACTGTGGTATGTGTACACCATGGAATACTATGCAGCCTTAAAGAAAGATGGAGACTTTACCTCTTTCATGTTTACATGGATGGAGCTGAAACATATTCTTCTTAGCAAAGTATCTCAAGAGTGGAAGAAAAAGTATCCAATGTATTCAGCCCTACTATGAAACTAATTTATAGCTTTCA
>CAUYQV010172866.1:0-18180 GCA_963574575.1 Galagoides demidoff | reverse complement strand
GGTACAAGTGAAACTCTCTAAGAGTAGAATCAGAATGTTTTAAAACTATAACTGAGAAAATGACATGAAGGCTGTGTTGATCACTTTGATGGAAGTATTTCCGATTGCATGTGAAAACCCCACACTGTACCCCAGAAGTGTATTAATGTACATAGTTACCATTCAATAAAAAAAAAAAAAGAAAGAAAGAAAATACGCCGTAAACCTCATTGCTCATTATTCCTGTGATCACATCTTCGAGGTACTCTCTTGGGGAAGCTCTGGACCCATTCCAGAGCCTGGAAAGCACTTTTTCTAGAACAAGTTCATAAACTTAATTGTCAGACCTTACACAATTAACTCAACTATTTGAGAAATAAAAGTAAAAATTGCTTAATAACAATTATAGGAATAGACTAAAATAGAAAGTAGGGTGGAATAAATATCACTTCATTTGGCAATCTCTGGAAGGCCCCTGGATAACCTGGACATCCTCAGGACCAAAAATGCTCTTAACTTGTGTTTACCTTAAGGATGCACAGTGAGGGTGACCGCAGGCAGGGATGTTTCCCTGAGTTCTGAGGAGCCTGGATCCTCTCATTGCAAATGATGCCAGGCATTAAGGCAGCAGGATGTTTCTACTTCTCTTAACAAATTCAAAATGGAAATCAAGTTCTAATTACACAGTGGAGTAAAAATAAAGGGAAGAATTAAAATTTCTGTTTATTATTTCGCCTTCTTTGCCTCTTTTAGAATAGATTGTTGAAATGATGAACCTATAGATATCAGACTTAGGTAATTCTATAAAAAACAAAACGACTGATTTGAATTTTTGTTTCTCATTTAAGCATGCTAACATGTGTCTTTTTGTTTAAACAGGACCAATTAAAAACATCGCAGTAATAATTGTTGCAAGCAAGAAGTTGCTAAAATTGGACAAACATTTGAGGAGACTAAGGATTTTGGCCTGCATATCATGTGCTCAAGATCAGTTATATCCCTCAAGATCAGCAACCTGTGGATTGCGACAGGTATTGAAGGGTTGCAGCATTAGGAAGGTTGAGAACCACTGCTCAAGATATTAGCTATTATGAGGGCAGTAATTTTGACAATGGAGAAAACCAGCAGCTATCACCTTAGCCAAATGATCCAGGCTGCCAACACTAATAAATAGGATGATCATATGTCATTGCAGATACCTGTGATAGGATGCAGGGACACAGAGGGACATAACATGATGACTAAGGTATTCTCACCAGAAGTGTAAAGCCTCAGTCTTATAAGAAAACTTCAAACTCAAATTGAGAAATATTCCACAAGATAACCGATCAATACTCATCAAAATCGTCAAGGCCACGAAAGGTGAGAATGAATTGAAGAGCCTGAAGAGCTGCCGTGGATTGTTGAAGACTGTGGAAACATAACTCAATGCAATGTGACACTCTTGATTGGATTCTGATAGAGAAAAAGTACATTAGGAGAAAAAAATGGTGAACTTGGAATAAAGTTTGCAGCTTGGTTAATGGCATTTTACCGATGTTAATGGTAGGTATTACATGGTTGTGTACATTGTAAACCTGAAGAGAAACTGCGGGAAGGGTGTGTGTGAACCCTGTGGTATTTTCACAGCTCTCTGTATGTCTGAAATTATTTCAAAACAAAAATATAAAACGGTAGTGGATTCCATTTTAGAATGTATAATCGAAAGCAAATTATTAATTCCACATCAACACATCTCGTTATGTTGCTCTTCTGTAGTAACAATGAGCGAGGGAAATTTGCTCCTTTGCCTTTCCAGATTGAGTTCCTGTCTGTCTCAGTTTTCATTCAGTAACATATTTGTAAAAAATGAACTATAAATCCAAAATACTGCTATAAGATAGAGAATACACTTTTAATGAAGGTGTGATTTGTTTTGGTTACTGTAATCATTTTATATTATTATCACAGCAAGTTGCGCTGCCAAACAAGCAAGAGATTTATCTGCTGGGGTGTCAACTTAGCTCTTCCTTAATAGACTTCATTTTGACAAAGAGGATACGATTCCTAAAATTTATGATTTCTTTTTTCCAAGCACATGACACGCAGGCCAAAAATTTCTCTGCAAAACTTTGTGTGCTATTGCCTTTCATAGAGCCTGTTTCATATAGATGAAAAGTAAAGTCGTCCTCCATAGTAAAATATTATCGCAAAGATCCTCGTACCTGAAAACTTGCACCTGAATATCATTTGAACTCTAAGTAACCATAGACATTTAAATGTCATTTCTCTTTTTAGGTAGAGGATTTCAAGGAGGGTTCTTGAAGACTTGTGGAGTGAATGAACTGCAAGTAAACTGCAGTGTGCCTGCCCTCTCTTCAAAGGCAAACATTCAGTTCCTTGTTGCATTCGTTTTTCTATGTGTACTTAGGACCAAAACCTTAGAAAGATAATTTGGGTGACTCAGCAGGACTCACACGTGAACGATAAGGTAGGCGGTATCTATTTCATAGCTCTTGACGATTCCTGCCTATTCAGTTTGTCTAATGCTACTTCATTTACTCACATCACAAAACATTCACACGGTCATTGTTTCAACAGTCCGTGTCCCTGAAAGTAAGTGTCAATACTAATCTAATTTCTCCCTGTTCTGTTTAGAGATCTAGACTTGGTTAAGTAACTGTGAGTAAACAAAAAGTCATTATTTTATCAGAAATTATCACCTTATGACTATTTTAAGAATAAATTAAATTTTGAATGCATATAAGTACAATGTGTTATCCAAATTTTCTTCCTAAAACAAAAAACAAAATAACATTTTCTTTATTGCCTGTGTTTTTTCCCATTCCTTCTCTTTTTTAATTCATAAGATATATGCTCACTACTTTTCCAGTCCATAATTTAAATGATTTGCAAGACCTACTCCATAATCTTCAATTTTAGCAACCGAATGGCATATTTCCTCTCCACTCTTAGCTCTGCTGTAATTCAGGTGAGCGTTCACATTGACAACCTTTCCAAGACAGAGCCCCAGAGTTTCAAAACATGATGTTGACCATCACCTCCGTTGCAGCTGCCCACAGAGGCAGCAAGCAGCATGTTGAAGCACATGCTCCCCTCCCACTGATCCACGTCCCAGACCTGATCACAGCGTCCGTTTCTTCCAAATCTCCTGAAGTGTGCATCCTTAAAAGCCTGACCTTTCCTGCACGAGTTAATCCCTCATTCAGTCCTATTCCCCTGACTTCCATCCAGACTGACCTGGTCGATCATGAAGGCATGCTCCCTCACAAGCAGGCAGGAATTATTTTTTTGGCTTTACATACCTTGGCATGTTACCATAGCTGTTTCTCCATCTGCATGAGAAATGACTAAGCGTAGGAAGAGAAAACTCATGTTATTTCACCGCTGGCCTCACTATGAGCTTGAAATCTGACTGCAAGTGAGTGACGAATATTAATAACCAATTAGTATTTTACTTATCTCAACTTAATTACCTCTTTAATAACTTCCTCCCAATAGTTTGGACTTTTGTCAATGTCTACATGCAGCCACATATGAGAGCAAACAACTTCATTTTGGTTATTTGAAAGTTTAAAAATGCACAACTAAAATGCCTTCAAATTATTTTTCTCCTTTCTCAAATGTTTTTCTTACTCATTCTTTGTTATTTACCTTCTGATGCAAAAGAAAGACACAACATGAGAAACTGGAAATAAATGTGGACTTGCCACTTTCTCACTGGGTAGACGTTAGCCAATTATTTATCACCTAAATTTTCTTCATCTGTGAAATAAATGTAAGTGTACACACCGTAAAGTTGTCTTAGACAACTTAGGAGATAGTCTGAGGACCTGACACAAGGTATTTTATAGCAATGATTTGTAAAGAGACCCCTCTGCTCCCCTCCTCTTAACACACTCATAATTTCATTCCCTCTCATCTTTTTGTCCAATCCTCTGTCCCTTGTCTGCCCTTCTAATCTTACCCTGTGTCTTGGCTGATTACATTCACCTCAATCTATAAACCAACTGACTTTCTTCCTTAAGCTCCTATCTTTTATTTCTATTTACTTCAAAGCTTTGCTATTCTTGAAGATGTAGTCTTGATTTGCAGGCTATTCTGAACCCTGACTCAGCAATCCATTAATATAAGGATCCCCTGCCCTCTATCTGCTAAAATTTTTCATATCAAAGCTGCTTAATGATTTCTTAATGGCCAAATCAACTAATTCTATTCGCTATGCCCCTGACTACACTGAAACATCAGAGCTATTTGGGATCCCCGCCACTCTGCCTCTCTTTCCCCTATAATTTTGTGACACTGGCTTTTTCTCATGCTCTTCTGAGGGACCCTATTCAACCTTCTTTCCTGGTTCATTTTTGTTTACTTCCCAAATACACTTTCCTAAATTCTATCTTCTTGATACACTAAATTTAGTGATATCTTCCACTGTCACAGTTTTATTAATTTATCATGCAGGTTACACTCAAGTGTGTATGTCAGTTGTGGCCTTCTTTAGTTTTCTAAGGCTCCATTTCCCACTGCCAATAATGCTAGTTTCCTAGTAATACCACATTAGTAGCTCAAACTCGTTAAATCAAAACCTGAACTCGGATGCCCCCCTGAAAATGGTTTCTTCTTGTATATTTCCACAGAGTTCATGGTGCCACCACATTTCCAGCCATCTTGATTTAGGGTTAAAGAAATATTTAAATGTTTCTTCTTTCTCCAGTTACTATAGTCAGTCAACATCATATGTATCTAGTTCTAACATTAAGACATTCTGAAATCTTCCTTCCATTCACTGTCCGTTCTCTCAGATACTTGTTATGCATTTATTGGTCTAACACAAGAGTCCCTAAAGTGAGTTATACTTCCTGCCCCATTCATCCTTCCTAACACTCCATTTTTATCATCTAAAGCACACCATCCTTTAAAGAAAAACAGATGATTCACATTTTCTGAAAAAAAAATGTGATCTGTTTCATAACTGAATTTTGGGTACAAAAAATTAGGGCAATGCAATTACAAAAGTGATTGTCTCTACCCTTCTCCTGGATTATCACCTCCAGCCATTCAGGGATTGACTTTTTACCTTTGACATGTCATCATCATCTTTTCTATTACGCCTTCTTCTTACATCAAAGCCAACTTTTAATAGGCAGATAAAATGTTTTTTAGATACACATTTTAATTGATCTCCCTTTCTTTTTCTTTAAAGTGCCTTGTAACTGCATTATAAAATTATTTCTATTTACTCTTACTGAAATTATCATTAGCAGTCTTAAATAAGACTATCACTTTCTGAGACCATATGTTTTGATACAGTTTCTCAAACTAGAATCTACAGAGTAGTTGCATCAAAATTACTTAGACTGGTTGTTAAAAATAAGATCCTAGTGCTCACTTTAGACTGACTGTGTCTGTATATCTAGGGGTAGGATGTGTGAATGTACTTCTTAATAAATTAGCATTGTATACATCAAAGTTTGAGCACTATTGTTAAGTAGAATAGAATTGATTTCAGAACAGGATACACTTCTGTGAAGTTGTAGCTTAATCTCTTTTGTAGTGTGACTTTTCATGATATGAATTTTCTATTCATAAAATGAGGATAAAAATAATAATACCTACTACTAGTGGGAAAAATAAATATTATGAAATATGGCTAGCATGTCATAGACCAATAAATATGCAAATGAATATAATTTTATAATCACCGACAAATAAAAGTAATTTTCCTTCCCTAACTCCTTTCCCAGAACCCCCCATACTCCAAAATGCCATATGACTAGTCACCTTTCACTTCTGCAATTACAAGATGCAATATACAAGATAACAAATGTTATTGGCATATAAGTATTAAAATTTCAATGTAATTTTTTCCTTTCTTAAAATGTGTATACATTTTGGCCGACAGTGGTGGCTCACGCCTGTAATCTTAGCACTCTGGGAAGCTGAGGTCGATGGATTGCTTGAGCTCATGAGTTCAAGACCAGCCTGAGAAAAAGTGAGATCCCATCTCTACTAAAAGTTGACAAACTAAGGCAAGAAGAATACTTGTCTAAAAAAAAAAAGAAAAAAATTATATAAATTATACATTTATATTATTATAAATATAGATATTATACAAGATATCTACCACAATATATTGAACATCAGAGGGGCTTACAAGTGTTTACTTTCAGGGAAGGCAATAAGGAGAGAAAATTTGTTTCTAATAATATATATTCATATGCATGACATTGTAATTTATGCAAATTTTAGAAATTTACTAAACTAGTATCTGAGAACATTTACATTTATCAGTGACTATGGAAAATAATGATGAATAACTATTAAAAGTGATGGAAGATTACTCTCACTTTTAAAATAGAATATTAGACTTATAGATCAGGGTAATATCAAAGGCATTGTAAATTTTTACTTCAGCAAGGCAGATAGCAAAAATATATCAATTGTCTTTTGGATATTATTGAGGATATAAGTCTGATTATTGTACCAATGTGTAATGGATAGCTGCCTAGACAGCTGCCTAATAGATTTGTTCTAAATAACTGCATTGGATGTTAGTGAAAAAAAGAGAGAGAGAAACATTTTGCATCACCTGGATAATAAGGAAATTGAAACCTAACTCACATTCTGCTCAGCAAGTCATGTGTCTACAGGAAGCACATCCACAGAAGGCATTTCATTTCTCAGGGCTGGTTGGCTCAGGGGGAAGTAATTTTTAGTATGTACAAAAATTCTGTGTGAAGTTGCATAGGGTAGATTCAACTTGATCCCTACAAGCAAAGCCATGGAGATACGGGAGCCAGAGTTTTCCCTACTGGGGAACAGTATGATTCTGAAATTTCAACTGATAGCAAAGTGATGATAACACTAGCCAGATACATAGTTTACTAAAGCCCAGTAGAGTATGGGAAAGGCAGGATAAAAGATGAAAAGTTGGCAAGATAATAGTATTTGTGACAAAGGATGACTCAGCAGCTACCTAGAGAGACCAATGACTAAAGACCAGATGGGAATGAGGATGTCCCAGCAGTGCCATCTGCATAAAGGGAGACACTGAGATCAGAGCCCTCCCCTCCTGTGACTGGCGCTCTGTAATCCCCTAGAATTTCATGGGAGCCCAGGCCAAGAACTGATTAAACCCTGAACTAACTGGGATTAAATTTCTTTCAGCTGTGATACTTAAACTTCAGGCAGGAAGATAAAGATATAAAATTGATTTAAGTAATATAAAAAGGAAAATGTTATGTAGACTAACATTTATGTCTACTGTACAAATATAGACTGTGATTAAATGTTAGCTTAACTATTTGAATGTCTGAATAAATTAGATGGTATTTACATAATTATTGTACTTAATATAATTAAAGGGAAAAAAGACAATTCAGGGAAAAAGTTAGCCACTTTGTTGGCTAACTTAATTTAGCATTGTCAACTACTCTTTCAGAAAACCTGGAAATTGCTGAGAAGTGTCCTTATCAATATCACTTTTTGCACTTCTCTTGCTTGTCACAAAAGCCTATCTTGGTTTTTATGAACTTGTACAGTACGTTTTTAAAAGCATTCATCTATTAGCAGCACTGTTTTACATCAGTAGTTTTATTGTATGTGAATGGAAAATTAAGTGAAATGTATATGCTGCAAAAAGTCTAAAGAAAATTAGGCTTCCAACTATAATACTTAACTTTCAATATCACACTTTCTACTGTTACCAAAACTGCACACTTATAATTAAATCTTTAGCTTTTGGTGAAGAATGTCATTCCCACTGGGGCCTGACATATGCCATTGATTAAATCCTAAATCATCTTAAAAAACAAAATATGCAGAGGCCACAAAGCCTGGGAAGTTTCAGTCCTGCTTTTCTACAGCCTGCATGGGACTGGTCGATGTTATATCTGGCCTCTGAACCGAGCACAGGAACTAAATGGAGTATTTCTGATGCCTATTCAAATGACAGAGAGATCGCAAATGAATCTGTCTGTTCACTGCTTCTGTACTAAAATTTGACTTTGTCCCTATAAAAAAGACACAATTTTCTTCCTTTATTCGTTTCTTACTCTTTCTAAAAACATGATTACTTACGTTAGAATCGAAGAACAACTCTGTGACAGATTGAAATTAAAATTATCGGTTTAATAACATTAGGAAATATATGAAAATGATCAAGGCATTCTGTCATAGAAAAGCAAAAGAGAAAGTTCTGTGAAGGTGAATAATTTATCTTTTGAAAAAAAAATCACTATTTTAAGAGATCCTTTATCTTTTAAAAATAACAATATTTTGGTTGATAGAAAAATTTGACAATCCAGAAAATGAAATAAATTAAGAAAAGGAAAACAAACACTGGGGAAAAGAATTACTATTTAATAAATCATGCTGAAAAATGTGATAGCTACATGGAAAAGACCGAAACAGGATTCGCTCCACTCACTGCTCACAGTGGATAAAAGGCTTAAGCTTAAGGCAGGAAAGCTATCAGAATTCTAGAAGAAAATGTTGGAAAAACTCTTAAACATACAGACTTAGTCAAAGAATTCATGATGAAGACACCAAAGCAATCACAGCAATAACAAAAATAAATGAATGGAACCCAATTGAATTAAAAAGCGTTGGCACACAAGGACACAATCAAAAGAGTCCATAGCTCACAGAATAGGAGAGAATATTCACAAGCTACATGTCTGATAAAGGACTGACAATCAGAATTTACAAAGAACTCTAGTAAACCAGTGAAACAACCAAACAACCCCACTAAAAAGGGGGGAAAAGACATGACAGAATTTTTTCAAAGGAAAATATACTAAGCATGAAATTCGAAAAAACGTTTAGCGTCTCTACTCATTAGGGAGATGCAAATCAAAACCACAATGAGGTATCAACTAACCCCAGTGAGAGTGACTTGTATTTAAAAGACCCCAAACAGCAGATGCTGGCACGGATATGGAGAGAAAGGAGCTCTTAATACACTGTTGGTGGGACTGCAAACTAGTACAACCTCTATGGAAAATTGTAGGAGATATCTTAAATAATTTAAAGTAGACATATCATTTGATCCAGCAATCTCACTCTGGGTACATGTATACCCACAGGAAAAAAAAGGTCATCCTACATTTATTTGCTTGTGTTTGTTTTTTATAAAGAACAGAAATTTATTTCCTTACCGTTTTAGAGGTTAGAGAGTACTAGATCAAAGGGATGGCATCTGGTGAGTCCTTCTTGCTGTGTTATCCCATTGTAGAAGGCAAAAAGGCAGAGAGAGTGCAAGAGGGGGCTGAATTTCTCCTTTTATAATGAACCCACTCCCCAGATAGCAGCACTGATCTATTCATGATGGCATGTCCCTATGAACTGAACACCTCCAATAACACTTCATTGAGGATCAAGTTCTTATCACATAAATCACATAAACATGCAGGATACATTCATTTTTTTAAAAAAAGTCATTTTATAAAAAGGACAAGTGCACTCAAATGTTCATAGCTGCACTAGGCATAATCACAAAGATGTGGAAACAACCCAGTGCCCACCAACACGTGAGTGGATTAGTAAAATGTGGTGTATCTATCTATCTGTAAGTCTGTCTATCTATCTGTCTATCTATCTATCTATCTATCTATCTATCTATCTATCTATCTCTCTATCTACCATGGAGTACTAGTCAGCTATAAAAAGATATGGGAATCATTTATCTTTTGTGACAACCTGGATGGAATTTAAAACCATTCTTCCAAGTGAAACATCACAAGAATGGACAAACAAACACATGTACTCAATACCAAATTGGAACTAATCAATCAATACTTAAATGAAACTTTGAAACTCACTTTCTGGGATGGCCATCAGAGCTGTCATACAAGGTCTGACAATTAAGTTCATGAACTCATCCTCGAAAACATGCTTTGAAGTATAGACGAGGCACTGGCATCAGTGCATAGCGCCCCAAGGGGAGGACTTGGAATGTGGCTATAGTGATATTCAGCAATGAGGTACGTAGCACTTTTCCTAGGACAAGTTTGTGAACTTAATTGTCTGACCTCATATACACTTTGTTAATCCACTCATGAACTGATGATTGACATGCACTTGGGTTGATTCCACATCTTGGCAACTGTGATTTGCAAGCCATGAAAAGGATGAACTAAGTCCTTTTGCAATAATTTGGATAGCACTGGAGACCGTTATCCTAAGTGAAGTATGTAAAGAATGGAAAAACAAACATTGCATGTACTTATTATTAAATTGGTAGTAACTGATGAGCACACATGTTCACAAGAGATGAAAAACTTAGTGAAAATCAAGCGGGGGGAAGCAAAGGGAGGGATGAGAAAAATCTACAATGGACGCTATCTGGGTAATGGGCACAATTAAAACACTGACTCAGCACAACAAAAGCAATCCACATAACCAAAAACACTTGTGTCCCCTCAATACTTAGAAATAATATTTAAAAAATCTGGAAGATGCAACAAACAGAAGAAAAAGCAAAAAATTGAGAAGGTAAAATCATTTTAAAAATAAAAATGTTTCCTCTGGGCACGGTGGCTGACCCCCTAATCCTACCACTCAGGGAGTCCAAGGCAGGTGGTTTGCCTGAGCTCACAAGTTCCAGATCAGCCTAAGCCAGAGAAGACCTTGTATTTATAAATATCTGGGTGTTGTGGTGAGTTCCTATAGTCCTAGCTACGTGGGAGGCTGAGGCAAGAGAATCACTTGAGCCCAAGAGTCTGTGATTGCTGTGAGCTGTGACACCATAGTCCTCTAGCAATGGTGACAAAATAAGATACTGTCTCAAAAAATAAAAAAGTTTCTCCCAGCTGAAAATCAAACAAACCTTTAAAGGATTTCCAAGCAATAGCAGGACAAATGAAAGCAGACTCCCAGCTGGACATACTGATATGAAACTTAAGTACATCAAGAAGAAAGCCACCCAGAAGGAAAGAGAAAACAGGTTATGTTCAAGCATTAATAATCGCACTGGCATTTTAGCTTTCCTGAGACATGCTACAAATAGAACACCATGAAACAATGCTTTTAAAACATAGAAAAGTTAGTACTGGGCTAAGCCATCCATATCCATCCACATCATTCATAATTCTGTAGGTAAAACAAAGATACCATTGGACACATGCAAAGCATTAGAATACTTAACTCTCACATTTTTTTCTCATCAATATAGTCAAGAATTTTATTCTGAAAAAAAATGAGGGTACAAACATAAAATAGGGGACATCGGATCACTAACCAAGGAGAGTAACGATGGGAGATTCTAGTCCAACAGGTCTACATAGCAATCGGGTAAAACTCCAAGAAATAAAAAGCAACATAAGGCATTCAAAGTCCACACATAAAAACACTATCCCAATTGAAAAAGGAATACAACAGTCTTCAATCAGGAGGATGAAATATATTGCAAGTGACACATACATCAAAGCAGGACCACAACGCCCAAATTTTCTACCTTTGCAATCAATTTGTAGGAAATTCTATAAAAACCTAACTGTGATTACAAAATATATTGCAATTATTACCCACTCTGTCCATATACATATATGAAAAGGTGCGGAAGACAGCTGTGGGGAGGTGAGAATGGAGGAAAAGGTAGAGGAAAAGGCGAAGGCAAATAAGAAAATATTCTCATCTTTCAAATCAAGAAAATAAGAGACATTGATTGAATGGTAAGTTTCAACACATAATTTGTAAGGAAATATTACCACACTGTCACTCAGCAGCCATACAAAGATAATTCAGTTATTTGTCTGTTTCTAAAATTGATCTAATCTTTAACAAAGCTCTTATTAATTCTATTTTTCCAGCTTAAATCACTTCCTTTCAATAATTCATTTCATAAAAATGCCTTGTCTTGAAGACTTCCTTCCCCTGCTATTCCTTTCCTCCAACCCAAACTTGATATGGAATTGGTAGGAGAGTGTTAGGTGCACTCCATACCCACTGCCTGTGGACTCTGACCTCTCAGGGTGTTCTGTTATGTGCCCAAGCACCCCACTGGCTGTGCCTCCTATGCTTGCATTGAAGAACTGTGTTTTGTTCTCTGAGCTCTGTCAGGCCTGTTGACTTAAGCCCACTTTGGCTCTGTCTGGGCTGCCTATCTCCCGGGACTCCTGCCCTTGGCTCAGTTTATAGTGTTTAAACATCTCAAGCCTCCCCACGATAGTCCCACAGCAGGCCAGCTGCTTTTCATCTCAGCTACTTCTCTGTCCCCACAGGACATGCGGAAACTTGGGAACGGATTCTATATTACAAAGGTGTCTAGGGAGACACAGATGCTATAGATTTCACCCTTTCTCTCCTAACCATGCTGCGCCTCCATGCCTACCCAGCTGTGCCTGTGCAAGAATGCCTTCCTGCAGATCTTCACAGTCTTGGCTCTTCCCCAACCACACAATGTTCTGCTCTCCATCCCCAATGGTAGAAAGCGAGGGGAAGGCGTGCAAACAGCTGTTGCTACTGCTTCTCTCTCTTCTCTTTCCCACAATCTACCAGCTGAAAAGGCCTTCATTTACTCGGCTTACGGTCTGGAAAAGACGTCTTCTACATTAGATTTCCTATATTCCATTTGACTTCCCCACTATTTTGATTTATGGTGATTAAATTGCTGTAAGAGAAGGAATACAAAGAATATTAGTTTCATAATTTCAGAATATCTGACTACCTACTGAAAGCTAAATTTAACCAACAGAGATATTTTTAAAAGAAGCAACTCTACTTATTACAGTTATGTAATAAAACTATACTTAGGAAGAAAAAAGGCATGTGCCAGAAGAACAGAAACAAAAATGCTGAAAAGTATGACTCTAGGTCAGAGAGTCAGGCATTAGGAGGACGGAGGCAGAGGGCTCTAACTTTTAATTGCGAAAACTTATGTACTATTTAACATATTTTACAAAACAGTTCTACTGGTGACACAAAATATATTAAGGCTAAACTTTGTGCTTAAATTTTTTGGGTGTTTGACTATTTAGGAACAAAAGTTTAACCTTTGTATATTTTGTGTCACCAGTGCCTCCAATAGAGACTGCCTTCTTATCCTCATTTTGTAAATGGAGATACCAAGATTCAGTAACATTTCAATAACTTTATCAAAATCATGCAACACTTCCCCTACAAATGTTAAAAAAAAACTGGAAGCATTTATCATTTATAATGTTAAATAAGGTGAGACCAAGGTTCTTGTCCAGAGAATTAATGTATGTATTGTACACATGAAGTACTCCAAGAGCTGAGGTATCATATCTGCTAAGGAAAAGGGTAATGAGAAAAGGACAAAGAAATGCATAACTGAGGTCAAATGCAGAGCCAATCTACCCCATCCAAAAAAGCTTACTTTGAGACTCAATGTCAAGGAGGTTGAGTTGCTGAAAACCATTCCTTGTGAATTTGTGGCATAATAAGTATAAACAAATAAGAATTGTGGTTTGTAAAATATGTTATCCTTAAATTTACCAAAATGAAATCTAATGCGTCTATGGTATTTTTTTTCATTAATTTTTTCCTGGTAAATATGGAAATTTAAAAAATCACATTCAGGAGTTTCTTATTCCCAAATATATTCATCTTAATTGTATTTTGTATTGTTGATGTCTTTCCATTTGTATATTCTCACTCAGAAATACAAAGTTTTTTTATATCAGACCACTGACATAAATCCTGTGTGTCCATAATAATGTCTCTTATAATTATTCTTTTTCATCATATTCCATATCTTTTCAGGAGATCTATCAGGTTTATTTGCTATACCACTGATACAATTTTTCATAATATTTATTCTGTTCTTCAATGTCTTATGCAGATTTCTATTCTGCTATTGAATATCTGGTTTCCTACTGAAAATGACATTATTTTCTTATCTCCCCAAACTTCCTTTTTTATTTCCAACTTTTCTATCAAATGAATAGTCCCGCATTCTTTTCCCAAAATTTATATGTAGAAAGTTCTTAAAATGTATTTCAATTTTCCTGTAGTAAATCTTTTCTGAGTTTATATTTTCCTCATCTTGACTTCCTTATCATATCCCTGTTAATGTTGAAGAGTATTTCCATAGACCTCAATTTGTTGGGGTACTTTTTTTTCCTCTGTTGATTCATTCTAGAGTAGAGAGAGATTTATCTAGGCAGATGTTGGCCATAAACAGGACAGAAAACTCTTGGAACCATTCACTGACCACCTGGTTTGTATTAGAACCCTATTCCTAGATATGAAGCCTTAAAGGAGGCTGGTTGATAAAATTCCATTTCCCTAGTTCAGGGAGCCTGGGGATCCTCACCCAGAAGCCAGCCTGGAGACTCCATCTCTAGAGACATGTTGCTCTTTGCAGGGAAGACAGCCCTAACTGGCTAAGTCTGGTTTTCAGCTTCTTTGCTGTGCAGTGTCTGTGTCACGTATGAGGCATGATTACACCTGCTCTCCTTTCTGAGTATAATACCCACCAGATCTAAGGGAAACTATGTGGCCTGCTAGATTTCTGTAGTAGAAGCGTGACCTTCTCTCACAGTTTCTTTGGGAGGAACAGTAGCAAAAACAAATGTCTGTCCTGTCATCTATGGCCTTCCCATGTCCTTCTATGATAGGGAATTTTTCTCCCTTAAAACAAAGAGAAATACATGACATTGGCATTAAAAAGTTTAGACTATCTTAAAAATTAAATAAAATGAAGTTACAGGGTTTTTCTCTACATATTTCTTTTTCTGTTGTTGGGGATTCATCGAGGGTACAAAGAACCAGGTCACGTTGATTGCATTTGGTAAATTCCTCTTATAATTGTGTCCCGCCCCAAAAGGTATGTTACACACCTTATTAATATCAGTATTTTCCCCCAACCTTTTTTCAAATTTAAGTAATCTATAGGGAAAAAGTTAGAATTCCAAGAAACTTCATTACTATAATCTGAACATTGAAGCACCAGTGAAGAGTTAATATGTGAGGGACATGTCAGACATCAGCCTGGGGCTCACAAGTTATATGGGTTACGTGTTAAAGGGTTTGGCCTTTCCTGGGTCTGTCTGCACTGACATCCTGTCCTTGCTCGTTTCTTAGCCATAGAAGATGAAGCACTGAGTCCTGTCCAGCTTCACTCACCAGACTTGTTTGTCTCTCAGGTTGTGGCTGTTTCTCTCACAGGGAGGCACTGATGGCATGTTGGAAAGTGGAAAAAAGGGAGAGGCAGTCAGTGCATTTCCTCCTCAGGGCCTCAAGTGGCATTTTCAACGCTTTTTACTCTCTTTCCAGCTCCCTCTGGATTGATAGCCACATTGATGACATCTTACACAGTTGGCCCTGTGATCTGGAATTATGACCTCGAAGCCCAGTGGCTCCCTGAAGATAGTAAAGTCTGGGTTGCCTAGCCAGCATGATGGCCTCTTAATTATTTTATCCTTCTGTAACCAATTTCCTGCATTAAATTTCTTCTATTTCAAATTCTTATACTTTCCTATTTATACTCTGATTGATACCCAAGTTGTTTTATTAATATATACCAAGATCTCAAATTTATACCCATTGTAAGTTGGTTCATTTCACTGCTCTTCTCAGTGGGCATTTGATACTACTGATAGTTATGATTAGATGAAATTAAATGCATATTTTAACTTCCTTTCTCACAGCTGAGCACGTTGGGTCACGTTTGTAATCCTAAAATCGGTGACTGCTTGAGCTCAGGAGTTTGAGACCAGATTAAACAAGACCAAGACATGAAATGTACTTAAAAAAAAAAGAAGAAGAAGAAAAAGAAAAATCAGCTGGGCTTTGTGATGGGCACCTGTAATCCCAGCTCCCCAGGAAGCATAAGCATGAGGATCGCTTGCCCCCCAAGAGGTTAAGATTGCTATGAGCTATGATGATGCCACAGCACTCTACCCGAGGGCCACAGAGTGAGACTCTGCCTCAGAAAAACAAACAAACAAAAGCCCTTCCTTTCTCACATTCCTCCCAAAAGGTAAAAAAGATTAAAATTTTTAAGGTCAATAACAGCAAAAAAAACCCAAACAACTCTTTTACAATTTTTGCTTTATATACAGTAATTTTCACAAAAAGTATTTTGTTTCTATTTCCTTACATTTAACTGTGTATCAAAATATTGATCAACTAATTAACTAGACCTGGTTTTGTTACAGAATCATATGACACCAATTATATGCCAATTAACTAACAGTTATTATTTCAAATAATTTTAAAATGTTAATTGTTATGATACTCTTTTTCTGAACAACAAAAATATTCTTATGTGATCTAATCTCCATATATTCCCTGTTATGTAAAAAAAATAAATATTTTCTTAATTGAGAATGTCAGATTTTTATCTCCATGTTAAACAAGAGTATTGACTACCTACTGGTACAGCTATAATATAATATTATGTAAACAATAGCATAATATAGCAATATTTATTGATCTAAAGCCAGTATTTTATTTGTTCAAAAATCAAATTATAGAGGTATATATGCTTTATGATGCTGTTATATAGATATAGGAACAAGGTGGGGGAGAAGCCCTAACGCATAGGCTCGCCAAATGACAATCCACTGTGACTAAATTACTAAAAGGAAATGATTTATTTAAGCTGATTTTTTTCACTCTCCTTGCTTCCCCAAAATGTTCAAATATAGTGTTAAAACTATCGTGCCCCTCAATTTTTTCAATTCTGTCTCAGATTGCAGTAATTTTGTCCTTGCTATTAATCATTGCTTTTTTTTTTTTTTTGCAGAGTTAGGGAGGAAATATGAATGAAGAACAATATAAGTGATAAATATTTCACAAAATTAAATAATACATCCATAAGTTTTATTTTTTTTATGTGCCATTACGTGTCTCCAATTACCACACCACTGATAACACTCTGTTTACCTTCTCTGAATTAAACCCTGATTCTGAACTCTAGTTCTTTTTCTGTTTAAAAGGATTTAAAAGAAATAGAAGAAAATAATGTGCATTAGTGCATTATTTTAAGATACACTATATTGACAGTTTTCCAAATATGAGTGTTTAATTATTCCTCTATCATTTCTTAAAAGCGTAAGAATTAAAATGCTCAAACATTTTTGAAACCAGATAAAAAATTCCTAAAGATATTTCTCTCCAATCAATAGTTTTCAGTAGGTTTTCTTTAAAGGAGAAAAAAAAATAGTTTTCTTTCAAGGAGAAAAAAATACATTCCTTAAAGTCTTATGTAATAGTCAAATTGAAATATGTAAGTTGTGGTCACTAATAAAGGAAAATATTTTTCCTACAATATTTCCTAAGCGCATTAAATAGAATCAAGTACAGATATGTACAGTTTCTCAGAAGAACCTACAATAGCAGGGCCTTATTGAACCAGAGCGAAAAAATACTTTTCTTTATCCACACTTTTGAAACAGGGTTGCCAGTGTTTAAAATGAAAATACAGAAATAAATAAATTGAAGATGAATGGAAAGACTTATCAAGTTAATTTAATGCTATTTTTAGCATAAATTCCTCTTATTCCTTTGGGATTATATAATATGGCAAGCTAGTAAAGTATATATTAGGAAATGGTTACACCACCAGTCATTGAGGACCACATTAAACTTAACAGATGATAGCTGAAAGATTTGTCAATGTAAATGCCACTTTTTAAACTGTGAGGGAAGCAAGAGTTGTTTGGTTATACCCAACGGGGTTTTAATCTAACAACGGAGTTAATGCAAGTAATTACTAATAATATTTAATAAGTCACAAGAAAGCTATATACACAAAACTTTCTTTTATTTGATGATGGAATTGGAAGGGAATAATTAGAGAATGTCAATATAATAATTAGAAATATAAATACTGACTTATTACTTTTCAAGGGACATAAGTAGTGTAATATGCATGCTCAGTGAATGTGTCCTTGAGTATTCTTAATATCTTATTAATTACAATTTAATTAACATCTTATTCATTACAATTTTACTTACCATATTCACCTTTCAGTTGACCCTACATCTTAAAAAATATATTTGTGGAGAGAAACTGGATTTAAATATTTTAAAATAAATCTTATTATATTGATAAATTCAATTTCACATTCTCTTTTTTTTTTGAGACGGAGCCTCAAGCTATCCCCCTGGGTAGAGTGCCATGGCATCACAGCTCATAGCAACCTCCAACTCCTGGGCTCAAGCGAGTCTCCTGCCTCCGCCTCCCAATGGTAGCTGGGACCACAGGCACCCACCACAATGCCCGGCCAT
>CAUYQV010172862.1:0-45001 GCA_963574575.1 Galagoides demidoff | reverse complement strand
GTAGGATGAGATATCTACTTGTCTGCTTGCTGGCTATTGGTTGGAGACGTTTAGTTTTGGGGGGGGTGCTCTCAAGTCCTAACCTTGTGACCTTCTCACAGCATAGTTGCTTGTTTCTTTTCTTTTCTTTTTTTTTTTTTTGAGACAGAGCCTCAGGCTGTTCCCCCTGGGTAGAGTGCTGTGCCATCACAGCTCACAGCAACCTCCAACTCCTGGGCTCAAGCGAGTCTCCTGCCTCAGCCTCCCAAGTAGCTGGAACCACAGGCACCCGCCACAGTGCCTGGCTATTTTTTGGTTGCAGCCATCGTTGTTTGGTGGGCCCGGGATGGATTCGAACCCGCCATCTTAGGTGTATGTGGCTAGTGCCACAGGCGCCAAGCCAGTTGCTTGTTTCTTCAAAGCTCTTACACAGTCAGCCCTCCATATCCACAGGTTCCACATCCACCAGTTCAATCAAACTTAGGTCGAAAATATTCAGAAATTTAGGAGACAGGGCAAGAAGATTGCCTAAGAAGGAGTTCAAGACTACCCTGTGTAAGAGTGAGACCCTACCTCTACAAAAAAGGAAAGAAAAGAAAAAAACTAGCCATGTGTAATGGTATTTGCCATAGTCCCAGCTACAGGAGGCTTGGGCAGGAGAATCACTTGAGCCCAGGAGTTTGAGGTTACAGTGAGCTATGATGACAACACTGCACTCTAACCTGAGCAACAGAGTGAGAACCTATCTTAAAACAAAAATCAGAACAAAAGAACAATAACAATTATTTATAGAGCGTGTATGTTGTGTTAGGTATTCGAAGTAGCCTAAAGATGATTTAAAGTATATAGGTGGATGTGCATAGGTTATATGCAGATATGTAAGGGACCTGAGCTTCCATGGATTTTGATATCCTCAGGGATCCTGGACCCAAAACCTTGTGGATACTGAGGGATAACATTATATATATAATTCAAATCCAAAAGCAGGAGTGACTATCCTAGTATATTCACAGCTCTGCTCACATTTGGGGGAGGGGAGAGTATTTTACAGAGCAAGTCAAGGATGAGTCTTGGGAGCCATCTTGGAGTTCTGCTCAGCTTCACATTATATGTCAAAATTAATTTAAGGTGAATCAGAACCCTGAATATAAAAACTAAGACCAAGGCAGCACCTGTGGCTCAAGGAGTAGGGTGCCAGCCCCTATGCCAAGGGTGGCAGGTTCAAGCCCAGCCTCGGCCAAAAACTGCAACAACAACAAAAATAATAAAAATTAAGACCAAAAACCTTATTATTTATTTTTTGAGACAGAGTCTCACTGTGTCACCCTCAGTAGAGTGCTATGGCATCACAGCTTACAGCAACCTCAAACTCTTGGGCTTAAGCAATTCTCCTGCCTCCGCCTCCCTAGTAGCTGGGACTAAAGGTGCCTGCCACAATGTCCAGCTATTTTTTGTTTTTCTTTTTCTTTTTTTACTTATTTTTTATTAAATCATAACTTTGTACATTGATGCATTTATGGGGTTTACGGTACTGCTATGATAATACAATGTGAAATGTTTACATTGAACTAAGTGACACATGTCCAGCTATTTTTTGGTTGTTGCAGTTGTCAGTTTTTTCAGTTGGCCCAGGCACGTTTAAACCCTGCCAGCCTCGGTGTTTGTGGCTGGTGCCCTGAGCTACAGGCACTGCCAAACAAAAAAACTTATTAAAGCATAGGAAAATTTTATCATGGCATGGAGATAGGTAAAGTTTTCTTAGCCCACAGAACGCACTAATCATAAAATTAAAAATTAATAAGTTAGACTTCATCAGAATGAAAACTTGCTGATAAAAAACACACTATTAATAGATAATCAACCTAATGACTAAGAGAAAAATATTTGTAAAATGTGTATCTGATGAAGGACTAGTATCTTGGATGAAGTATGAACTGCATTTCAACAATAAAAGACTACAACCCAATAAAAGTAATTGGACAGAAAAGATTCTGACACTTCTCAAAAGAATATGTACAAATGGCCAATAATCCAGTGAAAATGTATTGAGTCTTCACATGATTGAAATTAACATCGCAGCCAGGCACAGTGGCTCTTACCTGTGGAGCCCTTGGAGGCTGAGGCAGGAGGATCACACTTGACCTCAGGAATTTGAGACCACCCTGAGCAAGAGTGAAATCCCATCTCTACTGAAAAAAGAAAAATTAGCTGAACATGGTGGCAGGCACCTGTGGTCCCAGCTACTGGGGATGCTGAGGCAGGAGGATCTCTTGAGCCCAAGAGTTTGAGATTGCCATGAGCTATGATGACGCCACAGCACTCTATCCAGGGACAGAGTGAGACTCTGTCTCAAAACAAAAAAGAAAAAGACTGGATGTGGTGGCTCAGGCCTGTAATCCCAACACTATGGAAGGCCAAAGCAGGTGGATTTCTTGAGCTCATGAGTTGCGGACACCAGCCTGGGCAACAGTAAGACCCTGTCTCTACTAAAAATGAAAACCTGAGGCAAGGGATCGCTTGAGCCCAAGAGTTTGAGGTTGCTGTGAGCTATGACACCGTGGCACTCTACTGAGGGCGACAAAGTAACTCTGTCTCCAAAAAATAAACAAACAAATATATAAAATAAAAATAAAACATTATAAAAAAGAAAGAAATTAGCATGTTATTACCCATCTACCCAAATGGCTAAAATGAAGGACAGATGACATCTAAAGCAGACGAGGTTGCGAAGTAAATAAACTCTCATAAACTGTTGGTAATAATGTAAAACATTACAAATAACGTTGGAGAAAGGTTAAGTAGTTTCTTAGGAAACTTAACATATGCCTGTTCCTAGCAACTCCACTGCAGAGAAATGGAAACATGTTCACACAAACAGTTGTCCGTCAGTGAGGGAATAAATAACTCATGATATATAGCTGTCCTGTAAAACTTGCATCAAAGGCCAGGCAAGGTGGCTGACACCTGTAATCCTAGCACTCTGGGAACCTATGGCAGGTAGATTGCCTGAGCTCACAAGTTTGTGACCAGCCTGAGCCCAGAGTGAGACCTGTTCTCTAAAAATAACTAGGCATTGTGCCAGGTGCCTGTAGTCCCAAGTACTCAGGAGGCTGAGTCAAGAAAATCACTTGATAGCTCAGCACCCAGAGCATAGTGGCTACGGTGCTGGCCACATGCACCAAGGGTGGCAGGTTCAAACCCAGCCCTGGCCTACTAAACAACAATGACAACTGCAACAAAAAAATAAAGCCAGGCATTGTGGCAGGTGCCTGTAGTCCCAATTACTTGGAAGGCTGAGGCAAGAGAATCACTTGAGCCCAAGGGCTTGAGGTTAGTGTGAGCTGTGATGTCACAGCACACTACCAAAGGTGACATAGTGATACTGTCTCAAAAAAAAAAAAAAAAACAATCCTAGCACTCTGGGAGGCCAAGGCAGGTGGATTGCCCTGAGCTCATATGAGTTTGAGACTTGCCTGAGCCAGAGCGAGACCCCATATCTAAAAACAGCCAGGCATTATGGCAGGCACCTGTAGTCCCAGCTGCTTGGGAGACTGAGGCAAGAGAATCGCTTGAGCCCAAGAGTTTGAGGTTGCTGTGAGCTACGACACCATGGCACTCTACCAAGGGCAACAAAGTAAGACTCTGTCTCAAAAATTAATATAAAACTTGCATCAATATGGCTGAATCTCAGAAATTACACCTAGTAAAAGAAGCAGTACAAAAAAATACTTCATGATTCCACTTATGTGGAATTTTAAAACAGCAAACTATGTAGGGGAAAAATCAGCAGTGGGTGGTTTTGGGGTGATAGTAGTGTTCTATATGGTTTTATGTAATTACACAGGTGTATGTATGTGTTCAAGACTCAGTGTATTGTGTAGTTATTGTATGTCATCTTGCATCAAAAGAAGAAACATTAAAATGTTGAACATTCGTAGTGATAATATAAGCTGAAGTAGATTTTGGTATCTGCAATTTAAAATACACAAAAAACAGATTAATATTTAGAGAAAGGAGCAGATATGTAGAGTTAAATGTTAATGTATAGCGGTGATGGTTGTGTAACAGTATGGATATACTTAGTGCCAGTAAACTGTATACTTAAAATTGGCCAAGATACGTATATTTTATGATATGAATATTTTACCACAGTACAAATGGTAAAACCTAGGTGGCGCTTATATGAATGTTCACTCTAAACTCTTCAGTTTTGCTATATGCTGAGGAAATAAAATAGGGGTGAGGAAGCTGTTCCGTTACTGACCAGATCCCTATGTCTCTGTGGGGAAAGCACTAAAATAGAGCTGCCAGGAGGATGGAGAGAATAAGATCTCAAAATCAAGTGCGCACTACCTGACTCTTGTTAATTACTGATAAGGATTCTAGAGACTATCTGAGTTTTTTAGAAGAAAAGAATCAGTTTAATATCACATATTATAGTCTGAAACCATGTCACTTTATCTGCATTATTTTAACAGAATGTCAAAGAAGTATATAAGTTCAAGTGTATCACAATCATAGGAGAAATATGCTGGCATAACCTGACTGGTGTAGAGTATTGCTTAGAAATAAATAAGTGCAGAAGGCATTAAATCACATTTTAAGTTAGATTGGGTTTTCACAGTTGTTAGCAGTTAGCTAGTGTTTAAATTTAAACTGAAGCCTTTGTCTTTGCAAGGCTTAAATCTATGTTGTTTACTAATTAGAAAATTTAGTAGTTGTCCAACATGTTCAAAGAACAAGAAGCTATATCTGGGCCGGGGGCGGGGAGGGGGGGATAGAAAAGTAAAGCCAGAGTTTTGTGTCTTTATCCATTCCATCATGATTCAGCATTGGCATTTGTTATCTTAATTATGTTCTTTAGATAACTAAGGTCAAAAGTTCACATTTTTAGATCCACCCAACTATTCATTTGGGGAGGGGTAGACAGTGTCGTTTTGTTTTCCGTGTTTTATAAATCTGAAATCAGGGCAAAGGGGACGATAGGTTATTTTAATGAATGAAAAACTGTTTTTTCTCAAGAGTGTGAGGAGAATGTTAGTTTGAAAAGAGTTCCTACAAATTTCTGTGGCCGGCTGCCAAACTTATCCATGGCCAAAAGCATGTGTGTCTGTCTTTAACAGGAACAGCTTTGTATTCTGTCAATGATCCTTCTGTGCTATTTTAAAGAGAATTGCTTTGGTTAAGGGTAAATCTGTAGCAGAGCAGACTATTAACCCATTTCGTAGCCACAAAACTTGTAACTGAGTTTATAAATATTTAATCTGATGTCTTTTGCAACTCAAAAAGTGGCTTCATGTTTTATTACAACTATTGATGTGAAAGTAACCAAAGAAAAGAAATAATCTATATGAAAATGTCTGCATCTTTTTTTTTTTTTTACTTTGTTAACAGAGTTTTTCACTTTGTTACCCTTGGTAGGGTGCTGTGGTGTCATAGCTCACAGCAGCCTCCAACTCTTGGGCTCAAGCCATCCTCTTGGCTCAGTTTTTCCATTTTATTAGTAGAGATGGGGGTCTTACTTAGCTCAGGCTGGTCTCGAACTCTTGAGCCCAGGGGATTTACCCTCCTCAGCCTCCCAGAGTGTTAGGATTACAGGTATGAGCCACCTCTCCCATCCCAGATCTTTGAATTGAAGGGTTTTTTGTTCTTTAAAAATGGAGTTAAGGCTCAGCGCCTGTGGCTCAATGGGCTAAGGCGCCAGCCACATAACACCTAAGGTGGCAGGTTCGAGTCCCCAGCCCCGGCCGCCAAATAACGATGATACCTGCGACCAAAAAATGGCCGGGCGTTGTGGCAGGCGCCTGTGGTCCCAGCTACTTGGGAGGCTGAGGCGGGAGACTCGCTTGAGCCCAGGAGTTGGAGGTTGCTATGAGCTGTGATGCCATGGCACTCTACCCAGGGGGATAGCTTGAGGTTCCGTCTCAAAAAAATAAATAAATAAAAACCCCTTCCCATCAGTGGTCCCCTTTTCCCCTCTTAGGTATTTCCTTATGCTCTCTGACCTGTGTCTATATCTGTTCTTGAGAAAGAAGGCAATATCAGTTCTTTACCTCCCAATGTAAGTACAGTAGAAGTCATAGGGTATCACTTTCAGTTTGATCTCTGATTAAGTCCCTGAATGGGGACTGAAGGCTCATCCCCCAAAGTAGCTGATGTGAGGAGGGTGGCGTGTGAGTTGGGCAGACCCACACCTATGCCTCTTACAGCTGTCTGTGGTTAGAGCTCTTCTGTACTCACTTCTTTAGCACCCCCATATGACTTTTCATCTACAGATTTATCTTCTTTATTAGTGAACCAGAAGAGATTCTTTGTGAGTCACTGGCAGCGATTTCGAATTGTAAAGAGGCAGAAAATGTAATCCCCAACCCATAGGTGTTTCCATGAAAATGAGGGCTGAGAACACATGAAGAACACAAATGATTGTGGTGCAGGGATGCATATGCCACATGTGCATAGACACAGATCTGTTTGGGTGGAAGAAGGATCAAATGGAAGGCAGCAATTAGTACTGGTGGAGAAATTTGGGAAGGCTGTCTGCAGGAGGAGGCAGAGGAGCCATCTATTGCTGGAAGGTGACAATGGCCATGAGGTGTCCCAGAGGGGCACTGGAGCAATAGCTAAGCATCCTGACAGGGAGCCAAGTTTGGGAATGTGGAGAAGCCCACACCCAGGAGAACTGATGGTGAATCCAATCACATTCACCTTGCTTCCCAAAGAAATTTCCTTTGCCTTTGGATCTCAACCTGCCTTCCTAGCTGGCCCTGCCTGTACAAGCCTCCTCTAGCCCAAAGAGAACTTCAGTGCCCTTAGGTTAGAAAATTATGCTCCATCAGGGCTCTCCCAGCCCAGCAGGCACACATGCTGGCCAGCAGATGGCACCTCTGTATGCACTAGGAAAACCAAGGCACTCCGCTGAGCCTAATACTGATTGCACTTTGGATTCCCCTGATGCTTCAGCAGGGCATCCTTTGTGCAGAGGTAACTGGTGCAATGGTCTAGGACAGCCTTGTCTACATGTCTGAAACATACTCTCTCTGGACGTATCAGCCGTCTCCCAACTCCATAACCTTGTCAGGTTCCGCTCCTTCTGCCTGGAGTGCCTGTCTCCCTCTTGGCAAATTTCAAGTCTTCTCTTCAACTCAGCCCAAGCATCTTTCTTTTGGTGACATGTTTGGAATTTACAAGGCAGAGTGGGGTGTCTGAGTTCCTGTGTCACCTCACTGTTAGGCACTGGTCATTCACCAATACAGTCCAGACCAGACCAGCCACCAGAGAGGGGCTCAGGAACATCTGCTGGCTGAGTAGGTGAATTGAGCAATATTCTTCAATGCATCTTCCCATTGTTCCTCCTCTTATCCTCTCTGCCACCCAGAGAAGCATGTAGCATAAGAACCATTGATGTCATTGGGGACACAAGAACCTGGTGATCACAATGGGCTAGTGGCTTGCTGAAGGTCCAGCCTGTCTTTGATGTGTTATGTCCCCACTGGACACCTCCTTCCCCTATTCAGAATATGTGCCAGTCCTGCTTCTTGGGTGGGGGTATCTCTGTACTTTGCTTCCCCCCTCCTTCACCCAGGCTGTACCCTCTTCCTGAATGCCTTTCCCACGTCTTGTGTAATTAAAAACTAACCTCAGCTTAAAGGCCAGCTCCAATATTATCTACTCCCCAAGGATATTTTCAACTTCTGGGTCTGGAAATCTTTAAGGCACCAGTTCAGTACTTGTACCATATTTTTTCCAGAATCAATATCATGTGTGCACATGTCTTATCTCTTCTGAGAGCTGGAAGCTCTGAGTTCCAGGCCTTGTGTTACTATGTTCCCTGGGTGATGCCTTATACACAATAAAGTACACAGCACATGCTTACTGGGTTTAAGGCTGCTTGTTTGAGTGTAATTATACTCACTTGTTATTTCATTTATTTTAATTATTGATTTACCACTACTAGCCCACCTGTTTTCAGAAAAGATTAAGGCATCTTATCTCATTCTGAACTCATTAAACTAGTAGCTCCCAAACTGTCTCATCCAAGATAAGTTGTAACAAGTGGATTTTCCATCATAATACTGTGTGTGTGTGTGTGTATTTTGAAAATAAATTTTTCCAAAGCAGTATCTTCACTATTAGTGTGCAATACACTAATATTTTCTATTCAATTCCATCCTGTTTTTAAAATGCTGGTTGTGACCTACTAAATTGATTTCCCAACCCATGAATGAGTCATAGCTCTCAGCTTAAAAAACACTAACTGAAATCACCAAGAGGCAGGATTCTGAGAAAATGTTGCTGTTGAGTAAACCTGAGGGTTCTGTCCTTGGATGGCTGTGGGAGGTAGTGAGTGGTGGCTGGAGTCAGTGAGGAGGCAGCCAGGCCTGGATTCAGACTTTTTGCCCTCCTATGGCTATGAGCAGTGATGTGGGTAAGTGCCTGGCACACCTCCACGCTTCATTCTGAATGCTGTCAGCCACCCAGGACCCTCTTGCTGCACCTTGGAGTCCCCTGGTGGTGGCTAACAAAGGCACAACCTTCCTCTCTCTGTCTCTACATCTGTGTCACTTCTTCTACTATCCCAGGCTTGTCACCAGAGACTGCAAGGAGGGGAGGGGATGTGTCTAGTCCATTCTTATGTCCTGACTACCTGCAGAGTGTCTGACCTTCAGGTTGACTGAATAGATGAATGAATGAATAAATGAACAGGTGACTACAGCCCCAGAGTTCTGGGAGAAGTCCAGGGGTTGCCAACTTGGAGCTTCCAGAGATCAAGCAGGTAACATGATTTCCTGAAGCAGGCCATGAGGAAAGCAACAGGAGTCGCATCCATGAAACCCTGCAGAAGGATGGTGTCCCTGTGTGTATTACTTTTCTGTTGCTGCTGTAACAAATCAGCACAAGTTAATGGCGTAAAATTAAGGAAAAAAAATAATTTCCTTATACTTCTGGAGGCCAGATGTCTGATCTGAGTCTTATGGGGCTAAAGTGGAGGTGTCAGCAGGGTTGGTTTCTTCTGTGGCCCAGGGTGGAATTCATTCCTTCCCTCTTCTGGCCTCTATTTGGCTTGTGGCCACATCACTTCCATCTCTGGTCTGTGGTCACTTTGCCATCCTCTCCTGTGTGTCATGTCTCCTTTGCCTCTCCCTTAAATGGCACCTGTGGTTAAAAGGAGGACCTATTCAGAGGACAATCTCCCCTTTTTAGTACCTTTACTCATATTTTCAAAATCATTTTTTTCCTATGAGGTCATGTTCACAGATCTGGGATGAGCAGCCAGCTGACCTCAGGATCATTGATCTTCTGTGCCATGACTGAGCGGAGGCAGAGGGAGGATTGGGGCTGGTTGCCTTCTCATCCAACCTTCTTGCTGTAGACACAGGACAGTGAACACCAGAGAGGGCAAGGGACTTTCCCACGATTACTGGCTAGTTAGGAGCAGGCCTGGGATTTCATTCCAGTCGTCTGCCCTTTCCATTACAGCCTCTTCTCAGAGGTAGCCTGTGGCTCTGATCTGTTTTTCTGAACTACATCCTCCACAGTGGCATTTAAAATGCCAGATAAAGGCTCAGCACTTTTATATTTCACCCTGGAACTCAGACATGTCGGTTATTTCAGGACCTTTGGACTTGAACTAATACATGAAAAGCTGGTGTTACTCTCCACAGAGATGGAGCATCCTTAAAGTCTTAAGGATTTTTAAAGCCCCTGTGAGCTGTCAGGGACACCTTAAAATAAATGTAGGTACTCTCTCTTAATCCCATTAATTATTCATGTCTTACTTTCACACTACTCATCTCCCAAGTACTCCATACATTCTTTTTTTTCTGGTTGTAATCATGCAGTTCAAAACATCCAAAGAAGTTTACAGACCTGATGATCAGAGGGTCCAAATCCTTTCAGTTCTGCATAGGGAGGGATTAGGAGGTTTAACCTTTTTCTTATAGACTGCACCAGTATGAGGGGAAAGAAGAGAACTAAGGAAAAAGCACCAGGGAAGATGCAATGTCAGTCAGGGCCCCATGGAGCACCCAGCCCAGTGTGTACCTGAGTACTTTGTGAGGGGGAATGTCCCCCCCAGTGATGTCTCTGAAGATGCCCAGATATCCTACTCTACATGTAATTAACTGACATGGTTTAGCCAATTTTTATAGCTCGATAGGATGCTATACATACAGATACATTATATATCCATAAGTATGTGCATGTGCACACCCACATAAACATCTGCACACATCTGTATAGAGACATGGATGTGAATCTACATATGCACACGTGTATTCCTATATACACTTTCAGAATAATATCTTCCATACCTGTAATAGCCATTTAAGTGCAATTTAATAATATTGGTTTTCTAATACTCAAAGAAGAGAGGGGGATGTGGGAAGGGTCCATTCTAACATTCTGGACGTGTACCACGTCAGCACAGTAGGCCTAGTCCCTTCTGTTGACCACCTCTGTCTTTTGACCAGTTTGTTACACTCCCTTGGATAGTCAACTTGTGGAGGTTCTACTGTATTTAACTAATATAGCGTGAACCAAACATGTATGAAGACCAAATGGACCAAGAGTAGACAAGTTCTGGGAAAAGAAGTATTTCCAGGACCCCGGGGGAGGGGGAGGGGGGAGGAGAGAGTGAACACTGGGCAATAAGTGGCCTGCCAGAGCTTAATAGGAGGTGGGTAAAAAAAGAATCAGGGAGCTCAGAGGACCAACATGGCCACTTCCAAGGATTACCTAACTTACTCCATCTCTCCCTCTGAGGGATGATGAAAAATTTCTCCCTCTGGAGCTTAAGGCAGGAAGCAATGAAGAGGAAGAGGATCTTGGTGGAATTTGGATCATGAATGATGTGTTTTTACTTATGGAGAGGGAGGGGACCTAGGCCTCTCTCTTCTCCTTAGTAGTATTTCTATTCAATGGCCCTTTTGAATGTTTTCTGTATCCTCCTGCTGAACTGGCTCTGTCTTCATCAAGGGAGGTTTCATAACCACAGGTCATCCAAGGGTGATCTTTAGGACACAAAGATTCCAGAGAGCATCCCTTGGAGAGAGTTGGAAAAAATGAGTTGGGGAAACACCATCTAATCCAAACTCTCATTTGGTGAAAACACACATTTCCTTAAAGCACAGATGAAAACCAAGTGCTGGAGGACAAGTTTCAGTACCCTTGTCAATGTCACATCTAGGTCACTTTGTAAGCTGTGAAAAGTACTTTGTAAGCTATAAAGTACCACATATATGTCAGTGATTGTTGGGAGGTAGTGGAAGCTTCAGTTAGCATCTCAGCTCTTACGAGCTCTGTAAACATAGTCAAGTAACTCAACCTCTCTGAACTTTGCCTCCCTGACTGTGAAGTGCATGCAGATTAAGCCTACCTCCTAAGGATGAGGATGAAATGAGATAGTGCATGTAAAACACCCAGAATTTCATCTGACACATAATAGCTGCTGTTCAATCACAGCTAATTTATAATTATTATTTCTAATATACTTAAATGTCTCAAAATTCCTTTATATGCTTTTAAATGCTTTATAAAATTATTTAAGTAATTTTCATATCAAAAATATCAGAGCATATTGATAAACACAAAGAAAAATAAAAATCAATGATGATACATCTGGAGGTTAATCACTAATACCAAATCTAGATACTCTTTTAGACCTTATATATATATGTGTATACACATACATATATAGCTTGTTAGTTATGTTTTGCAACTTGTATTTTAATTGATGTGGCAACATATAATGAGAAAATTTCCACATTAGTAAGTATATTTTTGTAATATTTATAAAGGACTGTAGAACTCTTCTACTTGCAGGAAGATGGAGTAGATAAACTTTTCTCTATTTTTCCCCTAAAATATAACTAAAAATCTTGCACATTATATATAAAACATATATAAGAAGATTCTAAAAGGTGAAGGAAGAAAGACAGACTGAACAAAGACTTCAGGACCCAGAGAGTGACTCAGTAATGGGTTCCTTGGGTATTTTATTTTTTTTTAACCTTATCTATTAATATATCCTATGATTAATGCTGAAGAAATTGGCAACCTAGAAACAGCAATGGGCACAAACACATTTTTAAAAAATCAAAATACTGCTCTCTCTAGTCAAAAAACAGTAAAAGAGCAGGTTAGCAAGGTAGAAAGCATACTGCTAAACAGCACAGAGTAAGTGTCGGCCACACCAGACAAGGCCACATGGGGAGCCTAGATGTCCACCCTCACCAGGCTCTAATGAGGTGTGCCAGCGCCCACACACGGCTGGTGTCAGAGAACACCCACTAGGGAGCAAGGACTTTCATCCCTGCCTGGTAACCAGTTGTCTTCTTACCCCAACACCATGATATGAGTGGAGAGCGAGAACTCTCCTCCTTCCTAGCAGTAAGGAGAACACCTCCCTCCCAGTTGCAGATAGCCAGAAATTGAGTGGGGAACCTAAATTTCTAACATTACTGAAAATAATGAGGCAGTATTCCTCCTCTTCCTGCTGGAGTGATGTCAGAGAAACCCTACTAAAAGAGAAGGTTTAAATAAGATTGAAAGGTTCATAAGATGAAAAGTGGGCAAATTCCAACCAAAAATCACTTGTCATACCAGAACCAGAAAGATCTCAAACTGATGAAAAGACCATTAAGAGAGGCAAACACAGAAATGGCAGAGATGTTAGAGTGATCTGACAAGGATTTTAAAGAAGCCATCATAAAAATGCTTCCATGAACAAACACGAACACACTGGAAACCAATTTAAAAATAGCAAACCTCAGAAAAGAAATAGAGGGTCTTAGCAAAGAAATATGGAAAAGAGCCAAATGAACATTTAGAACTGAAAAGTATAATAACCAAAATAAAAAGCTCAGTGGATAGACTACACAGCAGAATAGAGGAAAAGAATAAGTGAACTTACAGAAAGAACAATAGAAACTACCAAATCTGAACAGCAAAAAGAAAAAAAAAATAGACTGAAAAAAGTGAAAAGACCCTCAGAGACCCTGGGCTATATCAAAAGAACTAATATTTGTGTCATTGGAGTCCTGGAAGGAGAGGAGAAAAAGGGTGGGGCTGAAAACTATTTGAAGAGATAATAGCTGAAGACCTCCCAAATTTGACAAGAACATAAATCAACAGATTCAAGAAGCTAAACAAATCCCAAACAGAAGAAAAACAAAGAAAGCTATATCAAGACATGTCACAATTAAACTAAAAACTAAGAACAGAATGGTGGAGAGTAGAGATTCAGAAGGTCAAGAGGGAGAGAGGGAAGTGGGTAATGGGAGGTTGGTTGGTTGATACAATGTGCCTTGATTTAATAATATATGCACTGACTTCACCGCAATGTATCAATGTAGCAAAATTGCATTTAAGCCCCATGAATACATACAAATAAAAATAAATGGAAGAAAAAACTAAGAACAAAAATAATCTTGAAAAAATGCCTCCTTTGTAAGGGAAAAATAATTAGAATTGCAGCAGATTTCTCATCAGAGATCTTGGAGGCTAGAAGGAAATGGTACAATATTTTTTAGACACTGCAAGAAAAAAACTGTCAACCCAGCAACAGTGTCCTTCATGAATAAAGAGGAAATCAAAACATACTAGAGAGGAAGGAAAGCTAACTGAACTTACTGCCTGCAGATCTACTCTAAAAGAGTAGCTAAAGGAAGTGCTCCAAACAAAAGGCAGGATTACAAAAGGAAACTCAATTTACCAGACTTCATGCTATAGACAAGGCTATAGTAACTAAAACAGTATGATCCTGGCACAAGATCAAAGACATAGATTAATGGATTAGAACATAGAACCCACAAGTGAACCCTCATACACAAGTGGATTAATAATTATATGAGTGGTATATAATCTTCCCTATATTGCCACCTGATATTTGACAAAGCAAACAAAAACATACATTGGGGGAAAGAATCCCTATTCAATAAATGGTGCTGGGAAAATTGGATAGTTACCTGTAAAAGACTGAAACAGAATCTGACCTCTCACCACTAATGAAAATTAACTTATGATGGATAATAGACCTAAACTTAATGCATGAAAATATAATAATTCTAGAAGAAGAAGTTAGAAAAATACTATAGACAGAGGCTTAGGCAAAAAAATTATGAAGAAGACCAAAAAGCAATTATAGCAACAACAAAAATAGATAAATGGGACTTGATCAGATTAAAAAACTTCTGTACAGCCAAGGAACTAATCATTAGAGCATATAGACAACCTACAAAATGGGAGAAAATATTTGCATATTATGTATGCAATAGAAGGCTAAGAACCAGAATCTTTAAAAAACTCAAGCAAATCAGCAAGAAAAAAAAATAAGCAACCCCATTAAAAAGTAGGTAAAAGACATGAACAGAAGCTTTTGAAAAGAAAATAGACTAAAAGCCAAGAAACATATGAAAAAAACTCAACATCTCTAATCATCAGGGAAATGCAAATCAAAATCCCAGTGAGATATTACTTAACTCCAAGAAGAATGGTTTTATAAAAAGACCCAAAACAACAAATGCTGGTATGGATGCTGAGAGATGGGAATACTTATGTCATACACTGTCTGGTAGGACTGAAAACTAGTAAAACCTTTATGGAAAGTAGTATGGAGATTCCTCAAAGAAGTAAAAGTAGATCTACCATTCAATCCAGCAATCCCACTACTGGGTATTTACCCAAAGGGAAAAATGACACTTTATAAAAAAGATACCTGCACTGCAATGTTTACAGAAGCACAATTCACAATTGCAAAGATGTGGAAACAACCCAAGTGCCCCTGAATACACTAGCAGATTAATAAAATGTAGTATGTGTATACCACAAAGTACTATTCAGCCATAAAAAATGAGATGAACTAATACCTTTTGTAACAACCTGGATTAAATTGGAGACCATGCTTCTAAGTGAGATATTGCAAGAATGGAAAAACAAACACATATACTCACTATTAAACTGAAACTAATCAGTTAGGCCTTATGTGCTTATATGGACATAATACTCACCAAATTCAAATAGGTGGGAGAGGGAAGGAAGGAATGGGGAAATTCACAACAAAGGGGTAAAATGCACTGTCTGGGTGGTAGACACACAACTGACTCAAATGGTGCAAAAATAATTCATGTAGCCAAAATATTTATATTCCTGTAATATTTTAAAATAAAAAAATACAGAAAACTCAGAGTGTTAGGAAGGAAGGAAGAATAGGATAAGCAAAAAATATGGCTAAATATAGCAGATTTTTCTTCTCTTCTTGAATTTCCTGAATTACGTTTAATGATTGAAACAGAAATTATAACACTATCTTGATGTGGCTCTAAATGTATGTAGAAGATGCACAATGACAACCATATGAATAAATAAATAAATGCATGTAGAAAAATACTTGCGGTAATTATAAATGGAGGAAGGTATATAGAGTAAATGTAGATAAAGTTTTTATATTCATTCCAACTAATAGAACAGTGTCATCAGTAAACTGTAGTAAGTTATGTATACACAGAGGCTGCCAAAAAATGTATACACATTTTGAAAAAGAAAAGAACTATGTTAAATTGTAATGCTCGATATAGACTGATAACAAAATCTGAATACAAGTCATGTTGAGCACTTCTTATAATCGCAGGAGTCAAATGTAACATGAGGATTAAAAATGTAATACAGAATTTTCCTTTCTTAACATGTGTATACATTTTTTGGCACCCTCTGTATATTAAATGATACCTATAGTAATCAATAAGAAACCTAGTCAAATATATATCCAGAAGACCAACCCTCACACTACAACAAAGATATTTGTACCAGAATGTTTATTGCAGCCCAATTCACAATTGCTAGGTCATAGAAGAAACCCAAGTGCCCATCAACCCACGAATGGATCAATAAATTGTGGTATATGTACACCATGGAATATTATGCAGCCCTAAAGAAGGATGGAGACTTTACCTCCTTCATGTTTATATGGATGGAGCTGGAAAATATTCTTTTTAGCAAAGTATCTCAAGAATGGAAGAAAAAGTATCCAATGTACTCAGTCCTACTATGAAACTAAATTATAGCTTTCCTATAATTTAGCTATAACCCTATTATAGCCCAAGAATATGGGGAAAGGGGGGGAAGGTAGGGAAGGGGGACGAATGGGTAGAAGGAGGGTGATTGGTGGGATCACGCCTATGATTCATCTTATAATGGTACATGTGAATCTTTCTAAATGTAGAATACAAATTTCTTAACACAATAACTAAGAAAATGCATGAAGGCTATGTTAACCAGTTTGATGAAAATATTTCAAATTGTATATAAAAACAGTACACTGTACCCCATGACTGTATGTACACAGTTATGATTTAATAAAAAAAAAAAGAAACCTAGTCAAAGAGGTATGCTCAGAAACAGATAAATCAAAGTGGAATTCTATAAAATTTTCAAATAACCAATAGGAAGGCAGAAAAAAATAAAAACAAAGCAAGCTAGAAGCAAAAATTAAATGGTAGACTTAAACCATACTCATATTAATATATAAGTTTAATGTAACATGTTTTAAAATATCATTTGAAAGTTATAAGTTGACAGAGTGGATCAAAAAGCATGGCCCAACTCTCTGATGTCTATGAAGAAAAATATCACTTCAAATATAATGTTATAGTCCAATTGGAGAAATAGAATAAAAGAAGATATATGAAACAACTAGCAATCAAAAGAAAGAAGAAGTGGCTATGATAGTATCATATAAAGTACAATTCATAATAAAGAAAATTACCAAACAGAAAGGGACATTAAGCAATGATGAAAGGATAAATATAACAAGAAGACAGAACATTTCTAAATGTATAATCAACGACCATCAGAGCTAAAAATACATGAAGCCAAAACTGATGGATAAGAAAGGATGACTATACTAATTCATAATAATAGGTGAAGACATTAACATCCTTCACTCAACTATTGATAGAAAAAACTAAATAGAAAATTAGCTAAATGGACACTTCATACAGGTCAAGGTAATAATACAAGAAGACATTTCAATTCTAAATGTTTATGTATCCAACTTAACTGCTCCCAGATTTATGAAACTGACCTTACTTGGTCAGAGCTATACTTGGTATGATATCCTATAAAACCATAATAGCTGGGAACTTTAACACCCTTCTGACAGAACTGGATAGATCCTTTAAACAGAAACTAAACAAAGACACAAAAGACTTTAATGTGACCCTAAGAGAAATGGCCTTAATAAACATATATGGAACACACCACCCAAAAGTTAAAGAATATATGTTCTTCTTGTCAGATTAACTAGAAATAAAAGATCTCTAACAAACTCAATCAGAAATGATAAAGGGGAAGTAACAATGAATACCAAAGAGATACAAGAGATTATCTCTGACTACTACAAGAAACTCTACACACCCAGGAATTTGACAATGTGGAAGAAATGGACCAATACCTGGAATCACATCATCTCCTTAGACTTAACCAGGAAGAAATAGATCTCCTGAACAGACCAATATCAAGCACTGAGATTGAAGAAACAATAAAAAAAACTTCCAACAAAAAAAATCCCTGAACCAGATGGCTTTACACCAGTATTCTATTAAACTTTCAAAGACAAGCTTGTACCTATACTGCAGAAGCTATTCCAAAACATCAAGAAAAAAGGAACTTTCCCCAACATGTTCTATGAAGCAGCCATCACCCTGATACCAAAACCAGGAAAGGACTCAACTAAAAAGGAGAACTACAGACCAATTTCACTAATGAATATTGATGCAAAAACACTCAATAAAATGTTAGCCAATGGTTTACAGTTACACATTCAGAAAATTATGCATCATGATCAGGTAGGCTTCATCCCAGGGATGCAAGGCTAGTTTAACATATGCAAATCTATAAATGTAATACATCACATCAATAGAAGCAAAAACAAAGACCATATGATCCCTTCAATAGATACAGAAAAAGCATTTGACAAAATTCAGCATCCTTTTCTAACAAGAACATTTAAGAATATAGGCATAGGTGGCACATTTCTTAAACAGATTGAATCCATCTATGACAAACCAATAGCTAATATCATATTGAATGTAGTAAATTGGAAGATTTTTCCACTTAGAACTGGAACCAGACAAGGATGTCCTCTATTACCACTTCTATTCAACATAGTGCTAGAAGTTCTAGCCAATTCAATCAGGCAAGAGAAGGATATTAAGGGCATCCAAACAGGGGCAGAGGAGGTCAAACTCTCACTCTTTGCCAATGGTATGACCTTAGAGAATTCCAGAGACTCAACCACAAGACTCCTGTAAGTGATCAAGAAATAAGTAATATTTCAGGATATAAAATCAGTGTCCACAAATAAGTAGCCTTTGTATACACCAATAACAGCCAAGTTGAAAAGCTAATCAAAGACAAAATTCCCTTCACAGTAGCTTCAAAGAAAATGAAATACCTAGGAATATACCTAGCAAAAGAGATGAAGGACCTCTACAAAGAGAATTATGAAATAAAAAGAAATAGCTGAAGACGTTAACAAATGGAAGAACATACCATGCTCTTAGCTGGAAAGAATCAACATTGTTAAAATGTCTATACTATCCAAAGCAATGTATGATTCAATGAAATCCCATGAAAATAACAACATAATACTTTGAAGAACTGGTAAAAATAGTTCTTTGTTTTGTATGGAACCAGAAAAAAAAAAAAAAAAACTTGAACAGGCAAGGCAATTCTTAGTAATAAAAACAAAGCTGGGGGTATCACTCTACCAGACTTTAGGTTATATTACAGTCCACAGTGATCAAAAACAGTATGATATTGGCACAAGAATAGAGACATAGACATACAGAGCTGAATAGAAAACCAAGAGATGAAACCAGTCTCTTACAGCTACTTGATCTTTGATGAACCAAACAAAAGCACACATTGGGGAAAATAATCCCTATTCAATAAATGGTGCTGGGACAGCTGGATAACCACATGTGAAAGACTGAAAGTGGACCTGCACCTTTCCCCACTTACAAAAATTGCCTCAACATGAATAAAAGATTTAAATCTAAGATGTGAAACAATAAAAATCCTAAAAGTGGGAAAAACACGAGGATGTTAAACTGGGAAAAGATTTTATGAAGAAGACTTCTGTGGCAATTGCCACAACAACAAAAATAAGCAAATGGAGCTGGGCATTGTGGCTGATGCCTGTAGTCTCAGATATTTGGGAGGTTGAGGCAAGAGAATTGCTTGAAGCCAAGAGTTTGAGGTTGTTGTGAGCTATGCTAGCCACAGCACTCAACCTCAAGGTGATGGTGCTGGATGCTTTTTGTACACCATAATATTTCATGGTGTACATATACCACAATTTATCGATCCATTAGTGAATGCTTTTTGATCCACTCTGTCAACTTATAACTTTCAAACTGAGGGAGACTCTATCTCAAAAAAAAAAAAAAAAGGAACTTAATTAAAGTGAAAAGCTCTGCACAGTTAAGGACACAACAACCAAAGCAAATAGACAACCTTCAGAATAGGAAAAGATACTTTCATGATATGAGTCTGACAAAGGCTTGTTAATTGGAATCTACAGAGAACTCAAATTAATCAACCAAAAAAAGAGCAAACAATCCCATCTATCACTGGCAAGAGACACAAACAAGCTTCTGTGAGGAAGACAGATGAAAGGCTACCAAACACATGAAAAAAGGCTCATCATCCCCAATCATCAGAGAAATGCAAATAAAAACCACTCTGAGATATCACCCACCCCCAGTGAGTATACCCCACATCACAAAGTCCCAAAGTTGCAGATGTTGGTGTGGATGTGAAGAGAGAGGAACACTTTTACACTGTTGCAAACTAAGATAACCTCTTTGGAAAGAAGTATGGAGAATCCTCAAAGAACTCAAATTAGACCTCCCATTTGATCCCACAATCCCATTACTCAGCATCTACCTAGAACAAAAAATATCATTTTATCATAAGGACAGTTGTACTAGGTTGTTTATTGCAGCTCAATTTACAATTGCCAAGATATGGAAGCAACCTAAATGCCCATCAACCCAGGAATGGATTAACAAGCTGTAGTATATATATACTATGGAATACTACTCAGCTACTAAAAAAGTGAAGACTTTACATCTTTTGTATCAACCTGGATGGAGTTGAAACACATTCTTCTTAGTAAAGTATCACAAGAATGGAAAAGCAACTATCCAATGTACTCAATACTAATATAAAGCCAGTAGACGATCTAATACATGCCCACATAAGAGGAAAAACTCAATTCAATTCAAGCTAGAGGGAGGGGAAACAACGGGAGGGATTGGTGTGCTCCCACTTAATGGATGGGTACACCTTTTTGGTGCAGGACACAACTACAAGAGGGACTTTACCTAACAAATGTAAATATTGTAACCTCATTGTTTATACCGTTACATTAACCTGAAATTTATAAAAAAGAAGAAAAATATGTTCCAGCTCCATCCATGTAAACATGAAAGAGGTAAAGTCTCCATCCTTCTTTAAGGCTGCATAATATTTCATGGTGTACATATACCACAATTTATCGATCCATTAGCAAAGTATCTCAAGAATGGAAGAAAAAGTATCCAATGTACTCAGTCCTACTATGAAACTAATTTATAGCTTTTATATGAAAGCTATAACCCAATTATAGCCTAAGAATATGGCAAAAGGGGAAAGGGAAGGGAAGGGAGAGGAGAGGATGGGTAGAGGGAGGGTAATTGGTGGCACCACACATACGGTGCATCTTACAAGGGTGCATGTGAAATTTACTGAATGTGGAATATAAATGTTTTAACACAATAACTAAGAAAATGCCACAAAAGCTATGCTAACCAGTTTGATGAAAATATTTCAAAGTGTATATGAAACCAGCACATTGTACCCTGCAACTGCATTAATGCACACAGTGATGATTTAATTAAAAGAAAAAAGAAAAAAATTAGCAAAGCTATAGGAGTCTCAACAGCACCATCAACCAAAAGTATTAAATGAATATTTATAGAGCAGTTCAATTATTGGAACATACCCCAAGATAGATCTTACTCTGAGCCATAAAGCAAACCTCAACAAATTTAAAACAACTGAAATTTTGGGAAGTGTGGTCTTCAACAACTATAGAATCAAATCAGAAAGCAATATCATAAAGATAACAGAAAAATCTCCAAGCAGTTGAAAACTGAACATCACAATTCTAAATAATCTCTGGATCAAAGTCAAAGTCACAAGAGTAATAAATAAAACATTGAATTGAATGTAACAAACATATAATATATCAAAAATTGTGAGATACAGATAAATCAGTGGTGAGAGGGAAGTTTATATCACTAAATACATACTTTAGAAAAGAAGAAAAGTCTCAAACTAATAAAATAAGCTCCCACCTAGAGTAACTTTAAAAAAAAAAAGCAACCCCAAAGTAGGCAGAAGGAAGGAAATGATGATAAAAATAGAAATCAATGACATAAAAAGCAGAAAATAGAGAAAATTAATGAAACAAAGAGTTTTTTGAAAAGATCAATAAAATTGGCAAAACTGTAATAAGAAAAAAAGAGTGAAGACACTAATTACCAATATCTGGAATGAAACAGGAGATGTCACAGAAAACCCTGTAGATATTCAAAAGATAAGAAGAGAATACTATGAACAAGTCTGCATACATAAATTTTAAAACAAGATAAATTGAATCACTCCCTTAAAAAATACAATCACAACTCGTTCAATATGAAACAGATAATTTCAGTAGCCCTGTAGCTACAAGAAACTGAATTTATAATTTAAAAACTCCCATAAAAGAAACCTCCGGGTACATATAGTTTCACTGGAGAATTCCACCAAATGTTTAAAGAAAAATTAGTACCAATTTTGCATAACGTTTCCCAGAAAATAGAAGAAGTGGGAATAATTTCCAATTTATTTCATGAGGCCAATAATACATTGATACCAAAACCAAACAAAATTTAAAAAAACAAACAAACTATAGATCCTCATGAATATAGGTACAAAAATCTTCAATAAAATATTAGGAAATAGAATTCAGCAATACATAAAAAGAATTATACACCATGACCAAATGACTTTTGTTCCAGGGATGCAAAGTTGGTTTGTTTTTTTTTTCTTTTCTTTATCTTCTTTTTTTAATTTTTATTTTTTTTAGAGACAGAGTCTCACTTTATCACCCTGGGTAGAGTGCTGTGGTGTCACAGCTCACAGCAACCTCTAACTCCTGGACTTAGGCAATTCTCTTGCCTCAGCCTCCCAAGTAGCTGGGACTACAGGCACCTGCCACAAAACCTGGCTATTTTTTTGTTGTTGTTGAAGTTTGGCCAGAGCTGGGTTCGAACCTGCTACTCTCGGTATATGGGGCCAGCGCCCTATCCACTGAGCCACAGGAACTGCCCAGGTTGGTTTGATTTTCAAAAATCAAGCAATGTCATCCACTATTTAATAGACTAAAAAATAAAATCACATTGGGCAGTGCCTGTGGCTCAAAAGAGTAAGGTACTGGCCCCATATGCTGGAGGTGGCGGGTTCAAACCCAGCCCCAGCCAAAAACTGAAAAAAAAAAAATCATATGATAGCATCAACTGATGCAGAAAATTATTTGACAAAATACAACACATATTCTTGATAAAACTATTAGAAAAGTAGGAACAAAGGAAATTTCCTCAACTTAACAAACAACAGTTATTGTAAAAAATCATACAGTTGAAATTATGCTTGGTTGGGAAAACTTATGCTTGCTCCCCAAGATTAAGAATAGAATAAGGATGTCAGCTCTTACCACTCTTGTTCGTTCAAGATAGTGATGGAAGTTCCTGCCATTATAAGGCAAGAAAGATTATTAAAGGAATAATATTTTATTCCAGTATAAGGAAATAAAGATGTACAAATTGGAAAGGAAGAATAAAACTGTCCCTGTCCCATATGACATAATTGTGCATAAAATTCCAAGAAATACATAAACAAAACAAAATTCCTGAAAGTAATAAGTGAGTTCATCATCGTCACAGGGAATAAGACAAATACACAAAAATGAATCGCATTTCTATGTATTAGCAATAAATATGTTAAAAATAGAAATTAAAAAGACAATACCATTTACAATAATTCAAAAAACTTAGAGGTTTAAGCATAAGTCTAACAAAACATATACATGACTTGTGTGCTGGAAGCTATACAGGTCACAGACATTGGACTTACATGCAACTCTCATTTATAAATGGAAGCTATTAAAGGTAACAGGTAAATGTACATGTCCCAATTTATGTACAAATTCAACATAAGAACAAACCTACAGAACCTATCTTGTGAGTAACCCGGGGACTGCCTGTACAATGGTAATGAAATAAATTAAAGAAGTTTCAAATAAAAGGAAAGATGTACTATATTCATGGATTAAAAGCATTATCATATTGAAAGTGTCATTTCTTCCTAAATTGATATATGTATTTAATGCAATTTCTATAAAATACTAGCAATATATTTTGTAAGTGTAGACAACATTATTTTCAAATTTAAGTGAAAAGGCAAAAGAAGCAGAATGCTTAAGACAATTTTTAAAAAGAAAAATAAAGTGGGAGATATTAGTCGACTTAGTTTCAAGACTTACTACCTAGCTACAGAAATCAAGATGGTGTGGTATTAGCAGAGTGGTAGACATATAGATCAGTGGAACAGAATTAAGAACTTACAATACACCCCAGTATGCTCATATGCTATTTGAGAAAGGAGTAAAGGTAATTCAAGGCATATAGGGGAGCCACTTTGAGCAAACCACGCTGGAACAGCAAACAGAAAATGAACCTGGGTGGTGCCTGTACTCAGTGGGTGGGGCGCGGGCCACATACACCAAGGCTGGTGGTTCGAACTCACCCTAGGCCAGCCAAAGAACTATGACAACTGCAACACAACAACAAAAATAGCTGGGCTTTGTGGTGGGCACCTATAGTCCCAGCTACTTGGGAGGCTGAGCCAAGAGAATCGCTTAAGCCCAACAGTTTGAGTTTGTTGTGAGCGGTGATGCCACAGCACTCTACCCAGGGTGATAGCTTGACACTCTATCAAAAAAAAAAAAAAAAAAAAAAAAAAACCTCAAAATTGATCATGGCCTCAAGTGTAGAGCATAAAACTATGAAACTTTTATTTAACAAGCAGCAAAGACCTTCTGTCTAGGATGAGGCCAGGCATTCTCAGACTTGACACCAAAAGCATGATTCATAAATGAAGAAAATAGGTAAGTTAAACTTCATCAAAGTTAAAAACGTCTGTGAAATAGTCTGATAAGGAGATGAAAGGACAAGCTACAGAGTGAGAGAAAATATTTTCAAGCCAAATATCTGAGACAGGACTGCTATGTGGACTGTGGAGAGAACACTCAGAGCTCAACTATAAAAAAGCAAACAAGCCAACTAGAAAATAGACAGAAGACATAAAAAGACATTTTACCAGAGAAGATATACAGATGGGAAACAAGCTTATGAAAGATGTTCATTAGCCATTAAGGAATGTAAATTAAAACCACAATGGCATAGCACTACTCACCTATCAGAAGGGCTAAGATAAAAATTAGTGGCAACACCAAATTCTGATGAAGATTCAGAGAAGATGAATCATTCTTCTATTGCTGGTGGGAATGTATAATGGTACAGCCACTGTGGAAACAGTTCTTAAAAACATATAGCCGAGTATTAATAATCCCATACAATCTAGCAATTCACTCCCAGGCATTTATTCCAGAGAAGCAGAGACCTATGTTCACACAACATTCTGCAGAGGAATGATTTAGTAACTTTATTTGTAATAACCCCACAACTGGAAACTACCCAGCTGTCTTCAGTGGGTGAATGGTTAAATGAATTGAGGTGCATTTATATCACATTTATTCAGCAATAAAAGGAACACACTATTGATAATGCAACAACCTGAATGAGTCTCCAGAGAATTATGCTAAGTTTAAAGAAAGCAAATTTCAAAAAGATTTGTATGTACATTTGTGTGACATTCTTGAAGTGATGCAATTACAGAAATGAAGAAAGAGATTAGTGGTTGCCAGAAATTAAAGAAGAGGAGAACGTGGGGGGAGGTGGATGTGGCTATAAAAAGACAACGTTTGTGATATTGTTCTCTAATCTTATAAGATGTTACCACTGAGGGAAACTGGGTAAAGAGCACATGGGCTTTCTCTGTATTATTTCTTAGACGTGCTTATGCATCTATAATTATCTCAAAATAGAAAGTTTAATTAAAAAAATTGATAGGTTAAAAAAGGACTACAGACTGTTGCATCCTGTGAATGTACTGCAATTTATTCAACCAATTTCCTATTGTTTGGACATTTGGGTTATTATAATTTCCTTATTTTGGAAAGCGTGGGGATAAATACCTTTGCAGCTAATTTTCGGCACAAGTCCTTGTTTTCTTTTTATACATCCCTAGCGATGGAATTGTGGGTCAAGGCTTATACGTATTTTTCCACAATTTTAGGACCCCTTAAATCCAAGGTATAGAAAGACTCAATGTTTAGAAATATTGAAGTTACGGGAGCATTCATGATTGAACAGGAAGAAAATTTTTAAAAGATGCCAGTCCCCTGGGAATTAATCTTGAGCAATGTATGCATAAGAGCCTGCTAATAGCACAATAAGCACATTTTAAAGCATTAAATATATATTGAAAAGTTTTTATTTTATTCGAAAAATGTGGCTAATACTAGTCCCTACCTTCAGGAGTTGATAATGGGGACTAAAGACATAGAAAACACTTGGGAGAAAGTTAGACATATAATGAAGATCCAATAAATGTTAGATACTATTATGACTTTGATTATAATTAGAATCCACAAATAGTGTAGTGATTGATACTGGCCTGTAGGAGGAAACCCATTGCTACACCCTTGCCCAAATCATGCATTGCCAACCATTTCCATCTTTGCCATGTTTCATTGTTATTTTAATTTGCATTCCTTAGATTACTAATTGGTTGGAGCACATTTTTCATGTATTTATTGGCCATTTATATATATTCTTTTGTGCCTTGCCTGTTTATATTCACTGTGCCTTTCTCAATTAGGACGTCTCTTTGTTGCTTCAAAGGAATTTTTATACAGTAAAGTCATGAGCTCTTTTGCACATGTAGTAAAATTATTATAAAGTTGTTGAGCTTTTAATTCTTTAAATTATGTTTCTTGATCCACAAAGTTTTAAAAGTTTTAGGTACTTGTATTTACCAATAATGTCCTTATGATTTTTGTCATTGCCGTTTTGTTCATAAGAACCTTCCTCATACACCTTTATTTTTTTCACTTTATTTTTTAAAGTTTTATTGAATCTTGAGTGCAACTAATGGCTTATTCATGACCCTCTCCTATGTGCATGGCCTTCTTATATGTATTCATTCATTCTTTTGATTTTAAAGAATGTGATAAGCACCACCCATGGACTTGCCACTCAACATAATAGTTAGAATCTTGAAATAACTCAGATTCTTCCATTTGATGGGCACATACCCTATTCTCTGCCTCCTTCTATTGGTGAAACCCTTCATAAGTTTGTGTTTACCTTTTTTTTATTAAACCTAGTTTCATCTTATTATCTGCTTTCTTATAATAAGAAATTAACCTCAGTGGTTAGGGTGCCGGCCACATACACTGAGGCTGGTGGGTTCGAAACCTGCCTGGACCTGCTAAACAACAATGACAACTGCAACAAAAAAATAGCCAGGCTTTGTGGTGGGTGCCTATAGTCCCAGCTATTTGGGAAGTTGAGGAATTGTTTAAGCCCAAGAATTTGAGGTTGTTGAGACGCCACAGCACTTTACCTAGTGTGACATAGTGAGACTTTGTCTCAAAAAAAAAAAATATAGGAAGAAGAAGCATGTATTTCATTTGAGCTATTTTTATTTTTATCAAAAGAGAATCATAACTGCATGCACCTTCTGGTACTCTAGTTTCCCCCCAGTTAGTACTGTTCTGCTTAAGTGAATTGATGTACTTGTGTCTCATTGTACTTCAATAGTTGTATATATTCAGTTGTGTCCCTATGCTACAGTTTTTCACATACTTTCTCATTTATGGGCATTTGGGTCACCATTATGCCTGTTCTGAATGCAACTATATATGTTTTTCCTGTTGTACAGGTAGAAAGGTTTCTCTGGGCATGCATTGGGGCGTAGAACTGCTGGGTTATATGTTAGGTGCCAAACTGGTGATTATGTATCTTTCCCTTCCAGAAGCCTAGTTTGAAAGGTACTGGGAAACCACTTCCTTTGCAACACTTGATAGTGCTAGTGTTTTAAAATTTAAATTGAATAGTGTTATGGAAATCTCAAACAGTACGGGAATGGGTATTGGACAGAGAATGGTATCTCACAATTAGCCCCATTTCATTATTATATTTATTGGTTTATGTGTCTTTTCTGCTGTAGGATGCTTACTTGTGTCTTTTGCTCATTTACAATTTAATCTTTGGATGTAAATCTTTAGCAATTTTTGCTTAAGGCATATAACTTCTGGATAAATGGATGGTATACTTCCCCTATCATTTAGTAAACAAGTGTGTGCAATTCATACCATTAATTTGAGATGTCAACTTTATATTACATTCAATTTATAATTATTTGAAATCCTTTTTGTTCTCTTTAGTTGGTTTCATCTCTTGGTCTAATTTTCATACTGGTACCATATTATTAGATAGTCGTATGCCTACGGGGACTGACCCCATTGATGGTTTTGTCATTGTTGTTGTTGTTGTTTTCTGGTTTTGTTTCTATAAGGAAACTGAAGATACAAAAAGAAAACGTCAGTGGAGGCAGTTCCTCTCTTTTCCCTTCACATTGGCATGTGATGTTAAGGTTGTATTTTTATGGAACATATAATTAAGTTGGGTTTTATTCGTTTTCCAAAAATGTCTTAATTATTCTCATCGCATTATTCTAAGTTAACTTTACATTTCTTTTTTTGTCAAATTTCCCTTTTAACTGCCCCCTCTCCACTACCTCGTCTTTATATATACAGTCATCCCTCAGTATTTGTGAGGGATTAGTTTCAGGACCTCCCAAGGATACCTAAATCCTCAGATGCTCTAGTCCCTGATATAAATGGTATTTTTGTATCTAATCTATACACATTCTCCTGTATACTTAAATCACCTGTACATTACTTATAATACCTATTAAAATGTAAATGCCATGTAAATAGTTGTTATAATGCATTGCTTAAGGAATAATGACAAGACAAAGTCTGCATATATTCAGTAGAGATGTTAATTTCTTTCTGAATTTTTTCTTCTGAGGTTGGTTGAATTCATGGATACAGGACCCATGGGCATGGAAGACAAACTTGTATACAAGTTTAAAAATTGAAGTCTTCTCAACATTTAGTCTTTGCATTTAAGATCACAGTCTTTTTCTTTATTATTGGTCTTATTTTGGAATAGTCCTCAAGAAAATTTGTAGTTTTCTCCATACACTGTCTTCACAATCTTTTGAAGTATATAATAAATATCTTATGCCAATGACTAAATAATTATCAGATTTTCTCGTTGGGGTTTTCTTAACATCATACAAGTAACCAATGGTCTTGTGTAGGTAGATGGCTGTAACACAAATCTGCTGGAAAGCCCCTGCTAATTCAGGTGTAGACAATTGTATCTGCTGTGTAACGAGCCCATGACAGCCAGCCTGGCTGTTTCGGCTTCAGAGACCTGGCACATATTAGGGGCTCAGTTGGTTAACATAAAATGAATAATTCAGCACATCATTTCTTTAATTTAACCCAATTGAGCACCTTTTTCTCTATAAGCTTAGTTTGCAGGCAAACCATTTGGAGACCCATGTTACAGGAACATAGTCTCATTTTCCATATACTCTGTAACACACATCAAGTTCATTTTTTCCTTGAATAAAAGGCCTTCACCTAAGAAGGTTGACACAATGTGACACATATGTATGTATATGCATTTTTATTTTATATACATTCTACCTTTTATAATTTAGCTTGGCTTTGAGGATAAAGTAACCTTTTGCAGCCTGTGGTCTTTATCACCAGGTAGGAAGGCCAAGAAACAACGTGCCCCAACTGAAAGTTCAGAAACCTTTAGCACTCTGTTGCTGACCAGCACTTTTGAGAGAAACAGCAGCGCCAGGAGCTAGTAATGTGTACTAACGAGCATTGTATCCTGAAATCCATATTGCAGAAAGGGATTGAAATCTGCAGAAAGCCACATCTGTGTGCTCCTTACAGACCCCAGCAAGGAGCCTGAATATAGCGTGTCATTATGATTAATTGTGGGTAATGAGGGTCTTATGAACCCAAGAAAGAGAAGCATTTGTTTCTCTATAGCTACAGTTATAGTCTCTGATTTGTTTTCAAGCACTCTACAGAGAAGAGCCAAAATAGAATAGGAAACGACTACTTTTCTACAGCCATTCTTTACTTTCCTGCCAGACATTTCTGTAAATTAACATGCAGGGACTGGTTCGGGATTTTGTGAGCTTTTTCCAGGATGTGATCAAGAAAAGGTATCCAAAATTCAAAGAATCTTAATAAAACTACGCTGTAGGAGATCTGCTGTGAGTTCTAAGAAGCTAAATGATGCTCTGAGTTCAGATACAAAATAGGACAACAGAACAGGGTGAATAAAAGAATTCTTTTATGGAAGCAGCGGGTGTTTTCGTCATTCCCTAACCTACCAGAAGGTGGTGCAAATTCACTGTTGATACAGTGAAGGAGGACGTGGCTTTCTTTTCTGGAGCCCTGCCGTGTCTGAGTACAGTAAAAGAGAGACAGAGAGGGGAGAGAGAGAAGAGGGGAAGGGGGAGAGAAGAGAGAGACAGAGAGTGGGGTGGAGGGTGGAGGCGGGAGAAAAAGTGAGACACTAGCATATTAAAAAATAAATTAAGTAGACAGGAGGATTTCATTTTTAAAAAAACAAATAACTCCCCTTCAAGTTGTCTAACATCTGTCAACTTGTTTCTTGCCCAGGCTTTGTTGATAGGTGCCAAGCTAATAAAGAAACATGGAAGAAAGATTTGAAAAAGATAATTTTGAATACCTTAATGTAAGAAAATTAATGAGATAGGATATTTAATGACGTCAGATAAACACCACATTGAGGAAATGACCCATGTTGAAGACTCTAACAAATAGCAAATAAGTAGTTAATCAGACACATATTTTATTCTGTTTAGGAAGTATGCAGTATAGTATTTTTATTTTTGAATATTTAAAAACATCTGTAAGATGAAGCAACACGAATATCCTTTTGCTGCAGCGGCACATACAGTTTTAAGTGAAAATTAAACCTTCTCCCAAGAAGGTAATGGAGAATATAGGAGACTCCACAACAGTGTTTTTAAAAAACAAACAGAAAGAAAACAATACAAAACAGAGCAAGAATCCACCATTAACAACAACCAAAATAACCCAAAGCTCATTTAGTGTGAGGGGAAGCTTTGGAAACAAGCTCTGACTTAGAGCAACTCATGAGATGTGTGCACTCATGCCCACTTTTCCAATAGTCAAGAGCGATTTTAGAGATGGGACATCTACCTGGAAAGGATTAAGTTAAAAAATATTATTTCAGTAAAATATCAATTGGAGCACTATCGAAATATCCTTTTCTAAATTTGCTTAGTTTCTAAGACCACTCTGTCTAAACAGAGAGAGAATAATTTGTAATAAAAACAAAACAAAGAGCCAAAAAAAGGCCCCCAAACAGAAACCTTTTTACATTGGAAATCAAACAAAGACCTAAAAAAAGGCTCGAGCATTAAGAAATCAGAATTTCTTTAAAAGAAACAAAAAGACAAAAAAACCCAACAACAACAAAAAAACGCATCCAGAGAGTGACCCCAGAGTTCTGGGTTAGCTGATTTTTCAGCCCCAAATCGAGCATAGTTTTAACAGATGTAAACAGGGAGAACACTGTATTTTTGTTTCTAACTAAAATCTATCTTATAAAAAATTAATTTGCTCTCTGTACTGCCGGATTACGTTTTCATTTAACTTTGGTGCCGTTTCTTTTAATTAGTTTTTCTTGATCTGTTTTCTTGGAAGAAAAAAAAAATAAGTAGAAAGAAAAAAAAGGATAAAATACAAGCTAGTAGGTTGCAGTTAAAATATTTTGCTTTATCACGCCTGGCGGGAAAAGAACCAAGAACACTGAACCCAGGGCAGCAACGAGTCATACGCCCCGCTTTCCTCATCCCATTCCCAAACCTCAACATTATTTCTTAAAATCTTCGGGCTTATTGTGAAGCCAAGGGCGCTTGGCTTAGGAAGACAGCCGCTCTCTCATAATTTATTTGGGAGAGGGACGAGGTCTTGGAAAGGAAACTGGGGGGTTTACGAGGAGACGGGCGGATTTTATTCAACAACTTATTCTCGGGCATTTTCATGAACTGGAGGGGAGTTTATATCCCGTCTCCAGCTCACCTGGAAAGTCCCCCTCCTGGCATCGCTTTGTTTGGCGTTCCTTTAAAGCCTGGTGTTGGCAGAAAGACCCACAATGAAGCAAATCCTCATTTTCTGACGTCTTTCCCCCTGTAGGAGCCTGAACAATGTTTAGGGGGCTCGGCACGCATGAAGATAAAAGAATTTTATTTTAAATGCGATGCATGTCAGGATTAGACAGCGTTTCCTTTCAGCTAAACTACAGAGCGGATCTTCATTTCCTATTTCACTGCTTCCCCCGAAAGAAACTTTTCTCTCTTTTCTTTCTTTCTTTCTTTTTTTCTTTTCTTTTCTTTTTCCTCCTCCCGAGTAGAGTGAGGGAGAAAAGTGCTCAGCACAAAGCTTCTTCCCTCGACCCCCGGAAAGGGTACTTAGCTCCTGATCCTTGTAAATATCTGGGCAATCCGGGCCTCAGAAACCGACCGGGGTTAGTTTTCTTTGGGGAGGCTGCCCACTGTTTTGGCTGCAGTGGGCGTCTGAGCAGAGCCGGGGCGACTTGCAAACCTAAGCACAGGGCAATTGTCCCAGGCAAAGCTCCTCAAAGGAACCGTGCGCCCGGGCCGCGGGGACGCCTCCGCCGCGCGCTGCCCGCCAGGCGCACCAGCGCTGGCCTCACCCGGGCCGCGTCGGGCCGGCAGGGTCACGGGCTTTTGGAAAGGGACGGAGCGGAGACAAAATGCCTCCGCTGCGGTGATCACTTGGTTTTACTTTTGCAACAAACATCCCCTGATGGGACCCAGCGGCTCGCAGAGAGCTCGGCGCGGGCCAGGAGACCACGGCGCGGGGCGCGGCCTTTGTCGGCGCGACAGTGCGGGCCACCCCGCCGGGCGCCGGGTTCTGGCTGGTGGCCCCGGCCCCCGCCCCCGCCCGGCCGCGTCTCCTCCTTCCCGCGCAGACAGCGGAGAAAATGAACACAAACAGCGTTTTGCACTTTTCCGCCACTTTAGTGGGAATCGGAGGAGCCCGGTGAGAAAACCCGAAAAGGGAGGCCGTTATTTATGGCCGGCGAGTCGGAGTCTGGCACCATATGGTGGGATTTATCAGGCCCGGGCCGCCTCCCAGGCCCCCCGCCCCACCCCAACGTCGGGCAAACAGTGCCCAGTGGACGAAGTCGCTGGCCCAGTTCTAGCTGGGAACGCCTGACCCGCCCCCAGCCTCTCCACCAGCCCCCTCCCACATTTTTCACCAAAGTTGATGAAAGACGGACTTTTAAAATATACTCGCAATTAGACATGAAATAGAAAGGAGAAACCCCAGCCATTAGGGATCTTTGGGCATCAGCACTTAAAAGGCCAGTGGGGCTCTCCCTTCCCCGGAGGAGGCCGAGGAGGGGGCGACTGGACCAGGTGGAAGGTGGTGTAGGGTTAAGAAGCGTCAGACCTCGGAGAAGGGCCTCACTTCCTCTTCGTTTTGTCGCCCTTTGTGTTACATACGGGGGCAAGCAAGGTCTGCCAATCACTACCATTTCTCTTTCTTGTTCTATAAAGACAGGGTCGTCACAGCAACAGGGACATGACAGGCTGGTATCTCTCTCGAGCTCCAGGGGGCCCCTAATAGGATTGAAGCGAAAGATCAAGCGAATGGTTTCCTATTTTAGACCCGTAATAACTCCCAACTGCTTGCATATACATGGACATTACAGTATTATGAGGCAACTTTTAATTCCAGAAAAGAGCAGCCTGTTTTCTAGCATAGTCTGTTTTCCAAAACCCTATGGGATCCTTCCTCCCTCAGCATCCCTCCTCTATTCGAGTGGGGTAGGGGCCAGGGAGTAATCTCCCCTCCTCTGATTTTACTTACCACCCCTCCCCCCAAAGCTGAAGGTGTCAGTTCCTTTCATTAATTCATTTTACCAGCTCAAAGTAAATACTCCATTTAAAGGAAACAAAGACACCCTTCTTTGGTATTCAGTTGAAGTCTTCGGGTGGGATCAGAAGTTTGCACATCTTTGGGAGAAATTGGCTTTGGATGTGGTTTACCCAGATATCTACCCGCCTCTCCCCACCGAGCACACCTACAAAAACACAAAGCACCGAAAGAGGAATGAAAAGGTTTTTCTCCCCTAGGCCATTTATGTTCAAAATGAAACCTGAAGTCAGGGGTGTGCTGTGGTGGGTGGGTGTCCTGTACATGTGTGTTTGTGGGGTAGAGAGAGGAAATAAATGGAATGCTTGGGACCAGAAAGGCGGTTTGTTTTCACCCTCAAGACCTGAGGAAACCCGTCAAATGAGACTGACTTCAAAAAACCAAGACTGCCTGGGAAATCTGAATGCAAACAGCCCTGGAATAATCGGCACCACCAACATCTGTCACCACAGCTGTTTCCTTTCTGGTTGGTGAGAGAACATGTCTCTCACCCGTGGGCTGGCAATGAACTCCAAGTAACAGGCCCAGGGTCTTTCTCTTCCAGACAGAATCCGCTAGGTCTCTGTGTACTCAGCCTGCTTCAAAGTAAAATACAACACAACGCAAAACAGGCATAACATTGCCACCGTTTAGGTGAAAATAAATAGCTTGGAAAAGTAGGTTAGGGAGAATTGTTCTTGCTATGTGGTCACAGATGGGGAAAGTGAGGCACGGGGCAAGCCAATGAACTTTCAAATTGATATCCAGGGAAGAATCAGAATTAATGAATCCAATCCTCAGCCTGCTGGATTCTGCTGGGTGTCTTCGGTAGGCACTCTGTTAAAAATGAAAAATAAAGTAAAGATGAGTAGTTCCATACTTTTTCCTTTCCTTTATATAACTTGATGTTATTATCGAGTTTCTATGATGTGAAAAACAGAATGCTTTGTGTTGCAGTGGGAAAAGAATGAAATATTGTACCCACTCTAAGAAAATAAGCCTTTTGCGAGGGGCACTGTGACAAGCAAGGACAGAAATATCAGGAAGTGCATGGGTGCAGCAACGTGGTGGCATCCTTGGAAGTTCTGCGAGAAGGGCTGACAATGGAACATAGGCACGGAATGTCTGGCTGAAGTAAGGAGCCAAGACTTCAAGGAGGAAGGAGCAGCGTTTTCCTAGGAGTTGAAAGTTGACTGAGTGTTTGATGAGTAAAGATGGGAAGGGTATTGAAAATGCAGAGAACAGCATGCAGTCCAGAGGAACAGCAAATTAGTTTTTCAGAGGATGGATGGTGAGAAATAAGGCAAGAAAGAAAGAGGAGGGAACTAATGCTAGACTAAGATTTGCCTGCGTGCAAGGGAAGCCCTGCAGAGACAGACCTCGGAGGCATTTGGAGAGGAGAAATCTGGGGCTGATGCCCAGGCACTGTTGTCGGGAAGATCTAGATTCCCACTGAGGAGGCTCTGGTGAGAATGAGCTGTGAGGGCCCATGCAGGCCAGGGGAACGGAGAGAAAGGACAATTTGGCAAGAAGTGAGGGCTGAAGGACATATTGCTCAAAGCAGAGGCAGGTCGGAGGTGAACTAACCTTCAAGCCTGACTTACCAGGGAATAAAAGGCAGCCTCATTATATGCAAGAAATTAAAATAATATTTAAACCTAGAAGTACATGCACAGTGTTTAAAACATTGAACACTTGATGCTAACCGAGAAACTCAGACACCAGTACTGTGGAGCTTTCTTCTGAGGTGAGTTGGAGAGAGCTTGCTTTTGAAAGGTGGACACTTGGCTTCCCGCTGAGCCTCAGCCAGACTTAGAAAGCCAGAGTCTCAGAGCTCAGTGATGTTGTGGGATGGACAGAGACGGAGTCTGCAGAAACCATATTTTCCCCAAGACACATTATTCCTCTTTAACATTCATTTCGGTTTTTATACCATTATTGAGAAAGAAAATTAGAGAAAGATATCCCAAAGGCATTTTCCCCTGAAACTCCCAGGCAGTGAAGAAATGTTCTGGTGATAAAACTGATCTGACATTTATTTACTTTTCAGTTGCATTCACTGTTTGCTTAAGAATGTTCTGGAGGGCAAATACCTGGATCATCACACAGCTAATGCAGGATAGAGGGGCAGAAAATAGTGAAAGGGCACTGGACTGGGCTTGGGGGTCAGAGTTCCCCTCCTGGCTCTGTCTACTAGGTTATGCAGTCCTACCCATGTGGTGGGACTCTCTGGCCTAGCTTTCCCTCTTGAAAAATGAGATGAGTCGGATAATCCCAAAGGTTCTTTCCAGCTCTAGGCAGATCATTGATGGGCCTCTTTCTTGGAGTTTCCCCAACAATATATTCTGTGTTCTGCTTTGCATGAGCAAACAGAAAGGATATTTATGTCAGATGATTTAGACCTTAGTCTGGTTTTTAATAACTTTATTTACATTGAACTTTATTAATATTTTGAAAGCATCATTCCATCCATTCTCACTTGATCCACAAAGCTACCATGTAAAGTGAGTAAAGCAGCAATTTTATCCCCCAATGTACAGCTAATGATAATAGTGATCATTTCTATGTATAGAGTGCCTACCACTTGTCAACATATGCCTTACATTAAATGTCTCACTCACCACAGTCTTCTAGGTATTATTATTCCTGTTTCACAAATCAGGAAGCTGAGACTTACACGGGGTGGGCTTCACTGAGTGTCTCCAGCACCTTGGTAGCTGAGTTGAGACTTCAACCCTGGCCTATCCACTCCAACTTCATATTCTCTAAGGCCTGAGGAAGCCGTACAAGGGTTGCCAACTCCTTCCCTTTTCCTACCCAGTATTTCTTGTGTTCTTTTATCATCATATATCACCAAAAGAAACTGTTGGCCAGTGTGACCTTCCATGGCCTTCCCACGTGAAATACAAGGCCCCAGAATCAAGCTATTGCAAATGTTTATCAGGCACCCAATGTATGTCTAACATTCTACCATGGGCTTTGGGATGCTGAAAAAATGTTAGGAATGTCTCATTCCATAAAGAGTTTACAATCCGAGATGAAGAAACCAATTGAGTAAAACATATGTGAATGGGCAGTGTCATATATTGTCATGGAAATGACCAAACTTCAAGGAAGGCTCTCTTTGCTCTCCCTGTAGCTTGGTTGGACTATGTGGCCTAATTCTCATGACTAGCCCATGTAGTTGGGCACTGTCTAAACCCTGCTGCTATACAGTAGAGCCTGTTGACAGAGTCTACAAATAACATGTTGGTTCAAAGTGAAGACATTTGGGGGAATTTGTTGTTTTTCCAGGAGCTTCTTTGTTCTGGGTTTTAATTCATTCCCTGGCATTTTAGCCCTAGAATTAATAGGTAAGCCAAACAGACCAAGTTCTGGCAATCTATTGCTGTATAATAAGCCACTTCACAACAGTGGCTTAGCAACTCACATTTATTCTGCCTTCACTCTGGGCTCAGCTAGGCAGTTCTTGCCTGGGGTTTCTCAGATACACGTACTCGTAGTCAGTTTGTTCAGAGGTCATCTAAAAATCTTCACTCATGTGGCAAGAGCCTGGGCTGGGAAGACTCAAATAGCTGAGACTCCTTGGGCACCACTCTCTGGGTGGTCTCCCCACACAGGCCTCTGAAAAACAGTAGAAGTTCTGGAGAAGCTCTCAGAGGCTTTGCGTGGGTTCTGTGCCCATTCTCAAACCAGTGCTGTGGCCAGGGGGAGGCTGTGCCTTGATTGGCCAGATCTGGATTATGTACTTCCTCTGGGTCAACCCTACCCATACTTCTTAGATAGAATGTGGGGAAATGATGGTTTCCAAGGGAAAACTGAAGTGAGTGCACATGACAGAAAGGTAAGAGCAGCTGATGTCCCCTGGAGTCCTTGGGTTCTTGCTGGTGCTGAATAGACTTTGCTGATGGTGCTGCATGGGGATAGGTCCAATAGCCCCTGCCCTGAGGTGCTGAGACTTGTGGCTTCCCTGCTTAGTCTAGAAGCTACATATACTCCTGTGGCCTAGGGGTTGTGGCAGTGGACAGCTTGGAGGTTTTATGAACCTACGTTTTGTCAATCTTACATTTCTACATCTGTACCTTTGCTTATGTTGTCTCCCCTTGGAATGGTCTTCCTTTCCCTTTCCACTGTTTGAAACTAAATTGCCCAGCTTATCGGCCCCATGTATGATCACAAAGATGAGCTTTCCTTTCTCTCATCTCTATGGCCTGCTACTCAAAGTATGGCTCTGGTGCCAGCAGCATCAGCATCACCTGGAAACCTACTGCATACTTCAGAGCTATTAGATCAAAACCTACATTTCAACTTGAGTCCCAGGTGGTGTGCAGGCACAGCAAGGTTTGAGCAGTGGTTCCCAAAGTGAGGCAGCCCAGGTGTCTTGATGCTTTGCTGTCCAGAAGGGCTGAGACTCCTGTGGTGGTAGAGCCTGCCAGCCACTCCGGTACAGAGAATGGCCTGCTGCTGATGTGGATGTGGCTGAGGTCACCCACTCCAGGACTCTGTCCATTTCTCCAGTTCTTTCCACGGACTCCATTCTGGGCTGGGTCCCGCTCTTGGGAACCTCAGTTCTTTCTCTCAGCAGTCTGAAGAAATCTGCACTCTTGTTCTCCTGACTGTTCCTCTGAGGAGATAGAGGCTTCCAGAGTAATTTGCCCAAAGACACAATGGATAAGTGGCAGATCTTGCCTTTGAAGACCCCCTGTCTGCTTCTGTTCACTTTCCTCTGACACTCCTTCCCAATGGGCTGACTTCCCCGAGGGACTGTGTGTGTGATCTCCATAGCGCTGGCTCATCAGTCTGACTGGTCCTCAGAACCATTCTAGGACTGACTTTTGGGATCAAAACCCCATTCAGGTTGGACTGAACATCCCCCCACACTCCTTTCTTCCTCTTCTTTCTTTCCCCCTCCTTCTCCCTCTGTGTCCCTTCTCCCTCTCCATCCCCATTTTGGAATTCCCACAGGGTGCTGTGGGAGAGGATGAACTCTGCCTCCTGGGCTTAAGAGCCCTGCTGGTCTGTGGTGCTGAGATGTTCTGGGTAAATGCCAGCAGCTCTCCCTGCCCCCTGCCGGCCCTGGCATGCTCAGCACAGAAAGGGCTGGGAACCTGATGCTTTGAGGAGCTCCTACCCTGTAAAGGGCAGCTGCACATGCCCACCCCCAGGCACTGGAAATACCACATTTGAAATCTGCTGGGCTGCTTCTAGGACCCACTCTATCCAAGATAAACTGTCCATTACCCAGTGTCAGGGGCTCAGGTGGGGGGCCAGGGTGCTGTGGAGACGTGAACTCATTGAAATCAGATAATCCTCAAACCTCATTTTCCCTACTGCATACGACTGCCTCCACCCTGCCCCCTTAGCAGAGGGCCAAGAAGCTGCCTGACTGCCTTGCCTGGTGCTCCTTTTATCTTCCTGGCCCGAGGGGGCCATGGGCTAATGATCAGTGAAATCAGGAAAGACCAAGAGGCCCAGCTAATCCACAAATTGGATCATCCGCCCCTGAATAATCAAGAGTTGCTGGCACAAAAGTTGGCTTCTCCCTTTGATCATCAGCAAGCTCAGAACACACCTCCGTTTGCTTCCTGTGGGAGTCCTCTGGGGAATCCAAGGCTGGTTCTGTTTGGCCAAATAAAATTCAGATGGAGGACTAAAAAAATCCAGTGTCCCAGTGTCCCCAGGGACTGTTTTAATATGACAACAAGGAGAGAATTGAAATTCTAAAGAGGTTGTGTAAACTCTAGGGATTTGAAGAGCCAGTTCTAGTCCGTGTTGTAGACACTTCACCACGAGGGGGGATTTAATCATATGTAAACCTTATCGGCCGTATATGATGTTATAGATCTCAATAACGGTGATGTATCGCAATGATACCGACAAGGATAGTTTAGGCATCCATTGCTTTAAGAAAATCTGACATTCCTCATAATTCTGGGGAAGTACAGGGGAATTATTTGTTATTATTTGTAGGATGATTCTTTTTTTTTTTTTCTTAAAGCTTTCCTTTAGAGTCCTTTAAATACCAAGCACATCAGAGGTTTTCAAGCGATTTAGTTGACAAAAACTTAATTTACGGCACAATAGTCGTGAATGGGTTCAGGTGGTACCTGCACCTGCGTTACTGATTTTTAGGTGATTAAGGATCATCCACCTACACATGGTGTTGGCCAACAAGCAGAACGTAAGAGCTTCTCAGGCTAGGGAGTTCCCATGCACTGTGATATTATAACAGTAGGTCCCAAAGTAAAGGGAAACCAAGAAGTTGGTTTAGAAATTCTTTATGAGAATACAAATTTTATGACAGAAATGTTCACATGTTATACCTTTGCAATGGCATGTACCCTGGACTCTCTTTGCAGTTACCTAGACATAGGATCGAATTTTGACTCTGCCACTTATGGGCCATATTATTTACCTGTACTTACACACTCTGCTTAAAATCGTTCAATATTTTCCCTTGTCACCCAGAACAACATTTAAAAGTCTTATCACAGCCTACACGGACCTCATAATCTGGCCTTGGCTGACCTTTCTGACCTCTTGTTCAGCAAGATATAACAAATTAGCCCAACCAAGCTTACTTCTGCCTCTGGACCTTTGCACATGCTCTTTCTGATCTGGGGAAGGTATTCCTCCAGACCTTTGCGTAACTTCCTCTCTTACCTCATTCAGGTTCTTGCTCAAATGATATCTCTTCCAGTGTTATCTTCTTGGCCACATATCCTCAATTCCCTCTCTGCCTCCTCTGTGGGCTTGATTTTACTTCACAGTACCTAACATTGTCTGACATACATAGTATTTGTTTGTCGATTAATTTGTTTTTGCTGGTAACAATGTAAGATCATGTAAGCAGGAGCTTTGTCATATTTGTTCCTGTACTTCCACTGCCTAGGACTTTGCCTGCACCCAGTATAGACACCAAGTGATCATAGAATGAATGACTTTGGGGAATGGCAATCATAGGATCTGCCTGGTACTTGTCCGTAAGATTAGGAATGATGTAAGGAAAGCCTGGAAAGGCAAAAACATGGTAAGAATGATTATTGTATTTAATATTATTAGCAAAAGGCCTAGTGAACTCCATGTTCTTTGTAAATATTTGCTATGTCTGTTGGATTTGAAAGGCCCCAGTGCACTTTAGCATTTGGTGGGCCAATTCCTCTTAATGAACATGGCTTTGGGAACCCATATTTCTGAAGCATTTTTCAAAATCTTCTCCTCCTGCTCAAGGGCCTAAAACTCAAAGCTTTTGGGGGCTAGACAGGTAAAATAAATAACTGATCAGTGAAGTCAGGAAAGCTGATGGGAGCTGTTGAACCAGAAAAGCTTATTTGATTCTAGGTGAAGACCTAGGATTGCAGGAAGTTTTGCTTTTTCAAAAGAATTTGAAAATGCAGATTTTGTTTCGGTACAAAAATATTACAAGTTTCCTTATTAAAATATTGTTGGGGGTTAATGAGACTGCTCCTATGTTTGGAGATCACTAGAAGCATATGGACTCAGCATATGGCTGTACTCGTATCTTCATTTTACTGTGGTGAGGTTGTAAGGTAGGCAGACGAACCGTGAAGAAAAGAGACGCAGGCAAAGTCTGGAGATCCTTGAGTGGCTTCCTATGCTCACTCCCTCCTGCAGGCACTCACACATGCCCACTCTTCCCTGAGCAAAAAAAAAATGTGCAACATGTATGTGATGTTTCAGCCTAGGGAAGTCCATGAGAGATTCCTTGCCCAAGCTTTTTGCTAGGGGATGATCACTCTGCCAACATGTGCTAAAATTCCATACTTGGCATGGTGAGCCATTCTTAGCAAGGAATATTGTATATCTGAGTAAGGAACTGCTTACCAGCAAGGTTCCCAGATGTAGACCAAGGGCTACCCTTGCAAGTAGACCTTTGTAAGGAAAGCAGTGTTAGTTAACTATGTTAACTCTTTGCACAGTTAATAAGTAAAAAAAAAAAAAAAATGGGCAGCACCTGTGGCTAAAAGGAGTAGGACACTGGCCCCATATACTGGAGGTGGCAGGTTCAAACCCAGCCCTGGCCAAAAACTGCAAAAAAAAAAAAAAAAAAAAAAGTAAGGTTTTTATTATGGAACATTCCCAACATAAACACAAAAAGAAAATTGTATAATGAAACTCCATGTACCCATCACCTAGCTGTAGCCCACCTACCTATATTGACTCATCTGTGTCCCTACCCACTTGCCATCCCGGATATTGTATGTCATCTGTAATACCTTAGCAGCTCTAAATAATTGGACTTTAAAAAAATGATTTGGAGTGCAAGCTGTCACTTTGCAACCTCATGCCAGGAGTCATTTGCAGTGACAATTCTTGATTGCTTGACTCTCCTCCCACCAACAGCTTTTCCTTGAGGACTTGAACTTCACTAAGGGTGACAGAACACATTTTATGGAATGGCCCTGTGCCTCAGAGATTGGGGATGGGCAAACTGTCACCAGCTATTAGGAAATTTGCTTTGCTGAAATAGACCTCACAGCTGTTGGTGTGAGGAAGATGGTCTTCTTTGGCTTGACTGTAAGCTGAGGGAGGGTAGTCTGAGTACCTGCTCTTATTTAAGCTGTCTTCATGGAGCCAAGAAGAGGCTCCATATTTACAGTGCATTGAACAGAAACGGCATCTGAGCCTTAGTGGAAGATCAAGGACAGGTGCGTAAGAGAAGCCACTTCCTATATCTACAAGGTTGAACAATTAAGTTCTCAAACTTATCCTAGGAAAAGTGATGAAAATATCACTATCTTCACCTTAGAGTACTCCCCTTGGGAAGCTAGGCAACTACATCAGTGCCTAGTCCACCCTTCAAAGCACTTTTTCCAGGACAAGTTCACAAATGTAATTGATATGGTGACAGCTCTGATGGCCGTTCCAGCAAAGAGTTCCAGAATTGCTTTGAAGGGTGGACTTGGCACTGACATCACTGCATAGCTTCCCAAGGGGACTCAAAGGTGATCATAGTGATATTCAGGAACGAGGTATGTAGCACTTTTTCTAGGATTAGTTTATGAACTTTATTGTCATATCCCATTCTTCAGAGTCATCCCAAACAGAGCTCAGGGTGTTGGGCTATCATTATCTGCACCCATTAGTTACTAGCTAAAGGCTGCCTCAAGGAGACACTTCTAGTTGTCTGGGTGGCTCTGGTACTCAGCATGGTTCTCAGAAGAAGAGTTGTAGATATAGGCTGTTCAAAAAGCATACCGCTGCTCAGGAAACGGTGCACAAAACAACAAAATACAAGAAAATCTGGCAGAGCACCAAAAGCGTCCACTACAAAGAGGAAAGGAGGCTTCTGGGGTCATTAAAGCGTACAAGAAAATTATTGCAGATAGGGGTTTGGTTTGATATTGTGTCATTTTGCTCTTGTTGTATCAATATTCTACTCCTCTATAGCACTCTTAAAAGGGATAGGTGGCCTTAAGAACACCTATGGTATGTAGAAATAGAAAGGAATTTCTGGCTTTTTTCTTGGCTGATTGGAGTGTTCTAAGGGACCTTGGGCTGAGAGTTCTGGGTCCAGTGATGGCTTCACTCTAACTGTGGATGTAACCCTGAATAAGTCACATTATGCCTCCTATCTGACTAGTCAGTACAATAAGCCTGTCTCTCTTTCCCTAGGCATGTAGTGAGGAAAAATGAGGTCTTAGATGGGAGAATGCTCTGAGAGGTAGAAGTGATACCAGAATTTTGATACTGGATTTCCAGGCTCTTGGTCTTGACGATTCAATGAATGAATCGACAGACCACAGGATCAACAGTAGGTTAGGTTTTATTTAACAGATGTGGGATAGGTTTTATTTAACAAGTGTTACAGCTCTTACAAAGAGCCAAGCCTCCTTGCAGAGCAGTATCAAGTGTTATAGTTCTTGCTTCCTGCTCTCTCTCCTCTGGAGGTCTGTGAGGGTCTGCCCCTAGGCTCTCTACTCAAGGGTTTATATAGGGGCAGTTGGCCAGTGAGCTTTCGGGTTCTGAAAATAGGCCAGTCAGGAGCAGGTTTTGAGAATGGACCAATCAGGGATGCACTGGAAGAATCGGCAGTGTCTTCCCCCACTTGTGTCTGGTTCCTTTGGCTACTGTACTCTCCCGTGGGGAAAGGAAGCTTTGCTTGCTTGCCTACGCTCCAGCCTGCTCCAGCCTGCTGGGTCCTCTGGTGGCTCCCACCACTAACACCACCAAGATGGAGGCGGCAGGTCCTCCAGCCCCGTTGGACTGAGCTGGCTGGGGTGCCACCTGTCCGGTATCAGAAGGATTAAATGAATAACAAATGTTTTTTTTCTTTTCAGTTTTTGGCTGGGGTTGGGTTTAAACCCGCCACCTCCAGCATATGGGGCCAGTGCCCTACTCCCTTGAGCCACAGGCGCCACCCTAAAAAATGTTATTTTAATAATACAACAACTGTGCTATGACAGGAAATATAATGGCAGGTATTTATGATCTCAAGTAACATTCCCATTAGTGTTATTATTTGCACCAACCATGACCTTCACTTTGAGTGTTGGAGAACTCTCACAGACTCAGATTCCTGAGATCTTGGTGGTTAAAATCTAGGCAGAGTCTTGAATGGTTTTTCTTATGCCTCCTACCCAGAGTTAGCCAAACTGTAAGGTTAAGGGCACTGTCTACCAGACTGTGAAGTCTGCCCAAGATTTCTGACCTCCAACTGCAAGGATCCAACTTACAAATTTAGAGGAAAGAGTCCATTCAAGACCACTCTCATTTCTGACATCAACTTCAAGTTCAGGTGTTTCTCCAAACCATTCTAAGGTTTGATTTACTGAAAGACTCACAGAATTTACTGTAACTTATTATACTCTTGATTGTAGTTTATTACAAGGAAAGGGTACAGATGAGAACCAGCCACAGGAAGAGATGTATAAGTCAGTATCTAGAAGGGATATGAATGCAAAGCTTCTTTGTTTTTAGGACACTGTCCCAGGATCAATGTGGAAATGTGTACAGAGTATGGACTGACAGCTTGGGAGATCACTTGAGCCTCAGCATCCAGAGTTTTTATTGGGGCTTCATTATGAAGGCATAATTGATTATTTGCCCATGTGGATGAACTCAATCTCCAGCCTTCCTTCCCCACAGGTCTGGCTGATATTATGAGGCCCAAGGAGCCCCCCATGTGTCACCTCACTAGCATAAACTATCAGATGTGGTTGGAAGGTCCTACCATAAATAACAAAGATCCTCCTTTCACTTGGGAAATTCTAAGAGTTCCAAGGAGGTGGGAACAAGCCCAAATCTCTCTTTGGGCCAGGCCAAATTATTTGTTACGCTTCTCCACTACCTCTGTCTAAATCACCTTTGGAGATGCAGCTCCACTTCTTCCTGCACTTTGTCAGCCTGGAGTATCTTCCCATCCTCTGCTCTCCCAAGGCACTGACTGGATAAGAATGGTCATTAAGAGTTCTAGCTTTGCTAATATGTTCTTAATGTACACACCCCTATTATGAAACTAATTTATACCTTTTATATGAAAGCTATAACCAAATAGCCTAAGAATGTGGGGAGGGGGGGAATGGGTGGAGGGAGGAGGATTGGAGGGACCATTTTTGAGGTTTATCTTACAGGAGTACAAGTGAAACTCTCTAAGAGTAGAATCAGAACGTTTTAAAACAATAACTGAGAAAATGACATGAAGGCTGTGTTGATCAGTTTGATGGAAGTATTTTGGATTGCATGTGAAAA